>JAGDQP010023108.1:0-22362 GCA_022664845.1 Lepisma saccharinum
TATCGTGCACAATTTCACAATTAACACTATAAAGTGACTATATTTGTATTTCGTCGGGACGCCATCCTCAGAAGAAGTCAAGAATTAGGTTCACTGAACACACGAGTGGGCAATTGGCTTCAGTTTGGAAAACGCAGTCAGAGAAAATGGGGTCAATTGTAGGAAACGCAGTGAAAAGTTAGTAGGTTCCCGATTCAATCCCAAAAATTGGTAGGCAGTATAGGAAACGTGCAGGGAAAAAAAAAACGGGAATACTAGAAACCTGACATAGAAGAGAAAAGAAACGGAACAGGCTGGAAGAGAATGGGCAGCGTTCGAGAAGAAATGAGGATGTTGATGTACGGGGGAAGAAAAAGTTAATTGCAGGTTTAGACCAAGTTTAAGGTTTGCTCTCAAATTCTGAATGAAAGCGTCAGTAGCGATTCGTGCTTTTTATAAAATGTAAGAACTGTAAGTACTTCAAATCCACTATATTCTGATCTCTCCCCGATCCAACCCTTAGTTTAGCTGACTCGTTCCTTTCATTCTAATCAAGCACTTAGCTTCTAACAAGATACCTACCATTAACGTGGTTGAACTACGCTCGAGTTGGCATGCGAGGCAAAGTGTGGGTGCAGAGGCAAAATACTGTATTACTTGTCACGAAAGCACCCTTTCGGCATCATTCTTCACCGATTTCACTAAAGTAATCCAGCACACCAAGTTCGGTTCAAAAAGAAAATTGCACTCGGTAAATCTCTTTCTCTCCTACTCTTTTTCTTTGTCATACGAAGGTATTGATGCTACACTGGCCAAAATACTGAAATTTTCTTACAACTATTATAAAGAAAACCATTGTTGTCAGAAATATGATAATTATAAAATATAAACAAGATGAAACTTACCTGTGCTTCTTCGGACAATCTCATGTAAACTTTATACATTTCGTTGGATCAGAAAGAGGAAGCAAGCGGGTCGAACCTTTGCCTAGGTACAATACCAAAATTTTCGTGATAAAACTTAGGAAAATCATGGTAAACTTCAGTCAGGATATCCGGCAGCAGAACCTAAACCAGCGTACCTCTCCAATGACGATCGGAAGTACCTGTCTGTAACTACAATATCACAGGCAATGGATTTAAATCCTGCTCAAAATACAATATAATTGAGCTTAATGCCATATTTTGAGCATTTTTCCTTCTGTACTACTAAACGTACGTCGCAATGACTGCTTTCTTCTCTATTCCTTTCTCAAAAGTTGTATTGGTCGCTGAATATCATTGCCCAGATCTCAAAATGTCAAGAAAAACAGTTCGTAGATCGACATTAAACGATTCAGTAAGGTGAATGTAAATGGGAACGACTCCAACAACTGCTCTTCCTGATCGACGTTTTTCGCTTTTATCCTCTGTCACACAAGGCAAATTATCTACTATCTAGGACCTGGCCGATTACCTTCAGACATATTCCCGCCCTATCTCGGCCTGAGCCTGAGATACCTAAAAGCTATAAATAAACCCAAATTTAAAAAGATTAATTAAGTGTAGTGAATGCTTTTCCATTATCGGTGTACTAGTCAGAATCTTCCTAGATTGACAACCCTAAATTGTTCACATTCTTTTCTTGCACAACGTTGCCGTGCTGGCAGCGACGTCAAGTCGTTTGCATACAGGTAAATACTGCAAGTTCCTCATCTCCAGCTATTCGCACATATACAAAAAATCGCTTGGTACGTCAGCGCGCAAATCTTTGCAGGTTACATAGGCCTCTAAGGAACCACGCGAGAAGTCACACAGTACAGGAGGGAGGGGACAAGTCACATAAGGCTTTCAATATCTGACCGTTCATTGGTAGTACAGAAGTGCCTTTGACTCAATGGTGCCATCCCACATTTAAGTACACTTTGCACATGCATTTTTCACATTTTAAAATTCATTTTTTTTTTTTTTTTTGAGAAAGAAGATTAATTATATTTTATTTTATATTTATTTATTTTTACTGTAGGAAGTTCCTAGTTTCCTCTATTGACGAATCGTCATTGGAAAGCGCATTGCCAGAGAAGTCATGTGGATGTGTTTGTGGTGGGGGATAGGGTAAGGATTACAGCTGCACGGAAACTGTCATCGAACTCAATGTTATGCGATTGCATGTGTGTGTAGAATCTGGGGATTCGTGTCTGTTGGTGACGGAAAAGTGACGGCGTCCACATAGAATGCCAGGTAGATAGTGAAGGTTAGGAGATATATACGACGTTTGAAGTTTGGTAGGTTCTTTTGGGATGTAGAATGAAGTTGCTCTCGGCTGTGTTGATTTAATTCGTTGGAGACTTAATAAGGATGGAGATGTTTTACATCTAGCGCTGTTACATTTGTGAGCGGAAGCTAAGCAATTGGGAAGAAGGGTTAGTGCAGACTAATATGTTTCTGACATTGAGAAAGTGCTGGAAAACTTATTTCTTCTTGGTGAGAGAAACTGATCTCACATCGGGACAAGATTGGAGTATATGTGTTGCACTGAATTCCACTTTCCTGACTGCGTTTCCTATCATTATTATTTTTATTGTACCCAACTCAATTTTTAACACAAAACACCCTTACCAAAAACCACCTCGTATCAGTACTTGCATACGCGCAGAACGTTTTCAATTGTTTTTGATGTAGACGTCTGCCAGTTTGTTTTTAAGCCTCTTCTAATGGCTCACTCGTAGGTTCAGTGAACCGAATTTTTTACTTCTACCAAGAAAGGCATCCAGCCGAAATATATAGTGACTTTATAGTGTTAATTTGTAATTGTGCATGTGATCATCAAGAAACTGCGTAAGTACAATTCCTTTCCTCTCTATTCAAATTTTTCCTATTGCATATCCCTTGTAATAAAGATAGTTTTTGTTTATTGACAGTAAATTGTGTGTATGAATTTCCATCGAATTAATTTGTAAAAATGTGATTTATTTCGTGAATATTAGAAACGTTTGATGATTTTTGCAGAGTTTAGTATCCAAAAATTAACCCTACTTATGTTCAGGGCGGGATATAGAGTTATGATATATCATGATTCTTTTATATCCCGGTTTATATATGTATCTGACTCATGTCTGATATAATATTATCTAACGTTTTAAGATCTCAAGAACACAAAGCTAATAAGGAAGGGTCACGGTTCTCAAACACATAAATCCTATTCACACCTAATACATCGCAAGCAACATAACGAGATATGTAGATTACCAAAAGTTAAGGTGCCATGGTCAAGGGGGAGGGGGGCTAGGGGCTCCGGAACTTCGAATGTCACAAAAATGAAATGTTATTGTCAGATACTAAAACAGAAGGACTTAATTGCAAACTATATATTTGGTTATGTATGGGAACTTATGTGTATAAATGTTTATTAAAATGTTAAAAAAGTGTTGATATAAATGATTTAAAAAATATAATGTTGTTTTATTGCATTTTATTTACTGTCTAACCACGATTTATTTAACAAGCCATGGCGTAAATTTAATTTAATTTTTCTTTCTTGTGAATAAGGATGCTTTTATAAACCATTCACTCTTTACGAGAATTTGAGTTACACAATATCATGACATCGATTATTTTATGTGTGGTAATTTCAGATATTGTAAGAAGCCAGATGTGCGAAATTCATTCTTTCTGACATGTCTAATAAGCTCGGTTACCCAGGTGTAAAGGTTCTGCTTGGTCAAACCGGTCCTTGCACTGGCAAGTCATCTGGTAAATTCCGAAACCTGTGTTTCTTTAAACATAGTAACTTTTAAATTAGGTAAATTTTTTCTTCAATGTTCTCGGGGGTTTTACGGCGTGTTTTAACTTATTTTTTGACGAAGAATGTTTTCAGTCAGTTGGTAACGAGTTGGTAAAAGGGCAAACCTATCCATGTTTATTATCTTTTTTCTCTTCAAACTTCGTTTTTCTGCTTGTATAATGTTTTGATTGTGCGCGCTGTTTCCATTTCAACAGTGTGTATGTATCGTATCCATTTAGTTGTCCTTTACGTATTATGTAGTCGACTTCTGTGTTTAAATTTGTTTTTGTTGTGCAAAGGTTGAGGGCACGTAAAATAAATTAAGCCAAATATTTTATTTCATTTGCGCAGGGTAGCCTAGTTTAGCGTGTATATATTGTTCTCCTGAGGTAAGTTTCCGATATACTGTACTTTGAAATTTGTAATTTTGTCTGTATGTTTGTAAATTTAGGAAAGTGATAATGCCATTGATTACTAGTTATTTTGTAAACTTATTGTTCCTGTTAATACTGTTTAGCATTACAAAGATTAATCCTATTTGGTTGTCTACCCTATAAAGAATTAACGTGTCGTCAGCATAACGGTAATATCTGAGTGTTTTTTACTCCGGATTGTTTAAAATTTTACATTCAAAACGATTCATGACTATATCTGATAGTAAAGGGGCAAGAGACTTCCCATAGCTAATTCACTGTTATGTTTAGAAATATACTCTTCAAATTGAGACATGTTATTATGCAGGCAAAAACTGAGTATTTGTATAATTTCTTGTATTTCAAATTCTGTGTATATATTTCTGCGTAGAAAAGTTTTTTTGCACGATATTGCGAGATCTGTCGGTATGGATGCAGACTGGAGACATATCTACGATATTGATGGAGGCCATTTTTAATCTTTCCGCTTTAACAAATAAAATAACCTGTTCTTTGACTTCCGTGAAATTTTTTACTGTGTGTTTAAATTGGTTCCTATGTTTACCCAATAAGTTTGGAAACCATTTGGCTAATTTATAGGTTGAGTGTTGTCTACCGAAATGATTCATTTTAATGGTACGTCCTTTCTGTGGATTTTGGTAATTCATGTATAATGGGAATTGATGGTTCAGAAACTACCCATTGGTTTGGCAAACTATTATCGAAAATAAGTGAACGTTTTATCAATTTATGTATCTAAATTGTTAATAGTGTTCTTTTTGAGTGTTTCATAGTCTTGCACAGAAATGTTTCGTTGTAAGTTCTGTCAATAGTTTCGTAACGTTCTGCTGTTTTCAGCGTGACGTTAGGCAGAGTCAAATAGATACACGGGATTTCTGGCTTTTTGCTAATCACCAGTTTATTTACAAAATAAATATAAGTTCTATAAGTTAACAAAAAGAGCGTCCCGTACCAGAGTATTTTACAAGATTTGTTGAGTTACAGAATAACTCTTTATGGTTTCTACTTCTCGGGTGGAATGCCTCGTAGAAGTGAGCTAGGATAGGTATCGCACCAGTCCGACAGCTAACTGTGTGCGTAAGGAAGACACCAGTCCGACAGCTAACTGTGTGTCAAAGATTGTACCAGTCCGATAGCTAACTGTGTACAAGGTTGAGTTAGGTAGCACACCAATCCGACAGCTAATTGTGTGTGCAGATTAAGGAGTCACACACCAATCCGACAGCTAACTGTGTATGCAGGAGAAGGTAGAGGACAGAGGTGACCACCCAGGCGAGTGATAAATTATAAGGTTGCATAAGGGTTTTATAGCCCTTCTGTGGTGTGGCCCTCCAAGCTACTCCTCTGTTGATGGTGGCTCCTTCTGTTGATTCCTTTATGAAACTGTTGTTGTCGTCTGCTTGTTTGTATAGCACTGTTTATTTACATTGCTCCACTTATTTTACATATGTTTACTATTTGTAGTACTCACGTTACTCCCAAGCTTAAGCTGCGAATCTGAAACTCGTGCTCAAGCACGTGGAATATTATAGTGTTCTTGGGTCACAATTAGGTATTTGTTCCATTCTTCAGCTTTAATCACTCACAATTTATTGTTTTTCAACCAGTTTTTGAACAGTTTTAGCAAGTTGTTACGAAAGTTGTTTCACTTGCCTTTGTACCTCATCGTTTTATCAATAGTGTAACCCAAACTCTAAAGCCAGTCGTAGGTTTATGAGCCTAGCTTTATCAGTAAGGTTAGGAAGAAAATATACTGCATTTTCAACGGAACAGATAAAGTCAGTTATGGGGGAAATCTGTGTGGAATCGCGTATTTTAATCCTTTCTCAAATATTGGTAAATATTTGTCAGGTACTTCAATATCTGTTAAGTTTTCAACGTAGACATTAATTTTGATCTTGTTAATTTTCGATTGGGCAAACAACCTTCTACCTGCTAGATTTCGTATCTTCCTAACAAACATGGTTGTTTATATTTTACTTTTAATTTAAAAGTTGATGCAATACATACAAACTATTGAAATGGTAACAGCGCGCACAATTGAAACGTTATACATCAGAAAATAGAAATGTGAAGCGAATAAAAAAAGATAAAACATAGATAAGTTTACCCTTGTACCAACACTTTACCAACAGACTGAAAAATATTTTTGGTAAGAAATAAGTTGAAAGCCGCCGTAAAACCCCAAAAAGATTGAATAAAAATTTTACTTAATTTAAAAGTTACTATGTTCCAAAAACCCAGGTTTTGGTATTTACCAGATCACTTGCTAATGCAAGGACCAAAATGACTAATCGGAACATCTGGGTCACAGAGTATATTAGAGATACCAGAAAGACTGAATTTCCCACATCTGGCCTCTTACAATATCTTAAAAATACCACAAATGAAAAGACGTTGACAAGATCGCAAACAGAGAATCCTCACGAAGAAATCAGTTTCATATTTCTAACTGGCACTAAAAATGCGTATAACAGAAAGCTACTACTGAATAGACCTAATGCAGTTAAAAATTGCGTTAAATAATCAAAACTCCAAAAAATGTTTAAAAAGTCAAATTACCCATTTATCGCAAAATCACACCAAATTTGAAACATATATTCACAAAGTTCCAAATTACACCAGCTTAATGACCTCAAAAACTATTGAGAAACTGTACCCATTTCAATAATCCTATATTGTCCCCCCGTTAGCAACAGAAAATTTTCTTTCTAAGTACTTTTTATCTTCCACCCGAATACATTTTCAGGCGAACAACGATTATTCTACGTAAATATTTTTTATATGGATACGTGTATATGAAAATATAAATAAAGTGAAAAAGAGTACAGAAAATTAAAATGAGAGATTAGTGTAATGTTTTTCACTTTACCGTCATTTACATATTTTAGAATCTTGAATTTGACAAGTTCAAATCATTGCACAAATCTGCTCTTTTTCACCTTTTTACAGTTTCAGTTACACGTATCCACACATCGTTGTTCCCCTAAAGATACCTTCTGAAGGGAGGTAAAAAGTACTTAGCAAGAAAATTTCTTTGTTGTTAACGAGAACAATATAAGATTATTTTAATAGGAAAACTACCTGTTGTTTTCCATAATATTTATCCTCCGTGCGTAGAAAAATGTCAATATTTTGTTGAGTATTCATTTAATGTTTGGAGAATGTACATTTCTATCCAGTTAGATTCTTCGGAAATATATGAAATCACCTGTGAATATTATCAAAATTATGTCAGTATAACAAATGAGAACGGTTATTCTGAAAATATACAGAACGGTTATTCTGCCGGTAATACTTTACGGCTGCGAAAGTTGGACTACGATCCTAGCAGATGAACATAAACTACGTGCGTTTGAAAATAAGGTTTTGAAAAAGATATACGGGCCGAAACGGGACGACATGACTGGAGAGTGGAGGAGACTGCATAATGAAGAACTCCACGGACTGTACGATTCACCACATGTTGTAAAAATAATGAAATCGCGACGACTAAGGTGGACAGGCCATGTAGCTCGGATGGGGGTGAAACGATGATTATATTCTATCCTGGTTGGAAGACCGGATGGAAGAAGACTATTGGGAAGACAGAGACATCGTTGGGAGGACAATATTAGAAGAGATCTTCGAGAAGTAGGTGTTCGTGATGAAAACTGGCTTGATATTGCCCAGGATAGAATCCAATGGCGAACGTTTGTTACTGCGGCGGTGAACTTGCGAATTTCCATAAGCCATAGAGTTAGTTAGTTAATAACAAATTAGAACCTGAAAGCAAAGCTCAAAGGACATGTGAGAGCTACAAACGTTCCATTCAGTTTCAGACTTATGTAAGCAATTAAACTAATCAAACACACAGATTATATACATATACATATATATATATAAAATCACTGACCACCCCGTTGGCCTAGTCGTTAGCGTGTCTGATTACGGATTGAGGGGTCCCGGGTTCGATTCCCGGCGCTATCAAAAAATTTTGCAAGGCGTTCGGGTCTGGAAAGGTGTCCACCCAGCATCCTGATACAATTGGGAAGCTACTATGAATAAAATATAGTGTCGATCACAGTGAAAGCTTAGGCTCTCCTCTCCCAACCCGTCTGGTCAGCGTGGGAGAAGTAGACAAACTCCTCCCTTCGGGGAGAGGCCTCATCCAGTAGTGGAATGAATATGACTGTGATTTTTTATTTATTATACATAGTCACTAACACAAAGGAAAGTCGGGAAGGCAATTAAGGGTAAATTTATTGTAAGAAAGAAGGGTGCTTAAAGGTTATTGTTCCATAGGCGCACACAAACACTTAAATACTCATATATAAAGATTACTTACGATATTTCGGTATTAATAACGTAGAATTGCTGTAGAGGAGGACAGACGCACACACGTGGATAGAACAAAAGACTAGGATGACAGTAACGACACGTAGCGGACGGCGCATCGTTTGGAGAACAGACGACTGCTGTATGGCGCGTGGAACAGTGGCAACTGTACAGTGTGTAAGTCCGGGATAGGATTGTGGAAGGAAAAGTGTTGAAAATGTAGAGAAAACGGGTTAAAGTTATTGATGGTTAAGTCCAGGATACATTTTCGCGCTTAAACCCTGAATAAAGCCTCCCTCCCACAGAGGGCATGTTCAGATGCTGGTCGTAGGGGGTAAAATGTGTATTATAGTAACCAGGAATGGTAGATCAAAATTGGTGTCGTGGGACTCGGTGTGTAAGGAGACTGGGGCCCCCGGTTTTTTGATAGTACAGAAATGACGAAAGTTATTAATACAAATGTGAAGAGCACCACCTGTTTCCCCCACATAAAAGTCATCATAGAACTTGCAGGTTAGGATGTATATAACATAAGAGGTGTGGAAAGTACCCTTGCGATTTAGGGTGTACCGGTAATTAACAGTAATGATTAGTGTAGGACTGGGCCCCCCGGGGCCCCGGCTGGAAAAGCAGTTTAGGGGCCCCACGGTAGACGACCGCTTTATGAGAGACACTTCACGTTCACGACACTTCACAACACTGGCAGCAAGCAATCAGTAATTGTTAACTCACCATTGTTCTTCTGAAAAGTGTCTGATTGAAAATTACAAAGCGGATGTCGCTTTCTGCAGCCTCGCAAGGTAGGCTGGAGGGGAGGGGAAAATAGACATATAAGTGATAAGAAACTTGCACTGTGTTGCTTAGTTGATTGTTGAGGTGACAATGGGCTAGTTACTACAATTCATAAAAACCAGAAAAAATGAAGAGAAAAGGCAAAGAAAAGATAAAGAAAAGACAAACAAGAAGAAAAGTAATACATTATATTCTCGTGCTGGTATGTGTACAGAAATATACTGATCAATTTATTTTCGAACATAATACACCTGCATATGAAATATTCATTTTACGTTAAAAATCCTTAAACATGTATTTACATATGCAATATGTAAAATGTGTAATTATCCTAGTCCTACTGGTAACATAAATTCAATTACTGTAATGTAGATAAGGGGCCCCATTCTGTTTGCTCTATTGTAAATTCAGGCAATAATGATCATCATAATTGAACGAAAAATGACGGATGTGTCATGTTTTCCAAATGCTATTTCTGTTGTACATCGCAGTAACCTTCGGGAAGGAACCCGTAAGATATTGGGGGAATTCTGGACATAGTAAGATCTACAGTTATCTTTCTGATGTCTGTGGGAATACTCAGTGACGTGCATCTGATGTAGGCCCGAATTTCATGGTTCTTTTTGTTAATGTTGTAGATACTTACATAAGGATTAAAAATTTATATATAAAAAACGAATTTGAGGGTGGGGCCCCGGCCGGCATTCCGGCCCTGGCCAGTCCGAGACTGGTAATGATATTGACTGCGGGAGAAATGATGAAAAAGGACCAAGTCTTACATCTGGGCCTCATGCATGCATGGGCGCCTGCTTGAGGTGGTGGCGAGAGAGGTTTCGTACGGACTAAGGTTAGGTGGATGCTGAAAAACTAATCTCGGTTTGGTGGGGAATACTGATCTTGTGTGTGGGTCAGATTGGAGAATGTGGAAATGAGAGTGTAGAATTTGTTTGCCCTTGGTTAGTTTAGGATGTAACTGGGTGATTAGAGCCGGTGGACTGAGCGACGGTGGATTGGGAGCTGGTGAATTGAGCGTCGGCGGGTTGGGGGTTTGAAGTGGTTGAATGTGAGGATGCATGGCGAATCTGTTTGGTTACAATGTGTGTAGCCACGATTGACTAGAACTTCCTGGAGGCGTTGGTTGTAAGTTTCAGTAGCAGAGGTGGTAGAATTCAAGCGTTGTCCTCTGAGTGCAAGGGAGAAAGGAATCGCTTTCTTTGTGTGATAAGGGTGCTGTTTATGTGAACGGACGTATTCAGGGTGCTGTTTTCTAAAGTAATATCCACGTCAAGGAATATGACTCTTTTGTTAGAGATGGACCAAGTTAACTGGACAACTGGAATCGGTTCAGATGTTCTAGGGATGTGTTGAGATTGGTTCCACCGTAAGTCCATAACATTAGGATATCATCTAAAAACCTTATCCAGAGTAGAAGGGTCATGGGCTGAGTTTGTAGGAAATCATGTTGGAGCTTACCCATAAACAGATTAGCATACGAAGGTGCCATTCTCGTACTTATGGCTGTGTCTCGGATCTGAAGGTAGTGTTTATCGACAAAGGTGAAGTTGTTATTTGTTAGAACTAAGTTGGCCAGGTTAAGAATAAAGCTATGGTTGGCGTGGACATCACTTTAGAAAAAAACACCTTCAATACGTCCGTTCACATAAAACCTATAAACTACATGCAATACTTACACTACTCAAGTTCCCACCCTTACCTCACCTAGAAAGTGATTCCTTTCTCCGTTGCACTCAGAGGACAACGCCTAAATTCCACCACCTCTGCTACTGAAGCAACCCACGCCTCAAGGAAGTTCTAGTGAACCGTGGCTACCCATCTAACCTTGCAACCAAACAGATTTGCCATGCATCCTCACACATTCAACCCCTTCAAATTCCCAATCCACCAGCACCCAACCCACCTTCGCTCAACCCACCGGCTCTAATCACCCAGTTCCATCTTAAACTAACCAAGCACAAACAAATCCTAAATTCTCATTTCCACATTCTCCCAGACACAAGATCAATATTCCCCACCAAACCGAGATTTGTTTTTCACCACCCACCTAATCTTAGTCCGTACGAATCCTCGAATCCTTCCTCGCCACCACCCCAAACTCGGCGCCCATGCTTGCATGAGAAGTCTTGGTCCATTTTCATCACTTCTCTTACAGTCATTATCAATACTGTTAATGGCCGGTGCACCCAATTCAAAGGGTACTTTCCATACCTCTTATGTTATATACATCCTAACTTGCAAGTTCTATGATGACTTTTATGTGGGGAACAGGTGATGCTGTCCACATTTGTATTAATAACCATCGTCAGTTCTGTACAATCAACAAACCGGGGGCCCCAGTCTCCTTACACACCGAGTCCCACAACACCAATTTTGATCTTTCTTTCCTGGTTACTATAATTCACATTTTACCTCCTACGACCAGTTCCTAAACACGCCATCTGTGGGAGGGAGCCTTTATTCATGGTTTAAGCACGAAAATGTATCCTGAACTTAACCTTCAATAACTTTAACCCGTTTTCACTACATTCCTATCCCGGACTTACACGCTGTACAGTTGTCAATTGTTCCACGCGCCATACAGCAGTCGTCTGTTCTCCAAACGATGCGCCGTCCGCTACGTGTCGTTACTGTTGTCCTAGTATTTTGTTCTATGCACGTGTGTGCGTCTCTCCTCGTCTACAGCAATTATACGATATTAATACCTAAATATCGCAAGTACTCTTTATATATGAGTGTTTAAGTGTTTGTGTTCGCCTATGGAGCAATAAGCTGTAAGTACGCTTCCTTCTTACCATAAATTTACCTTATATATATAATCATATGTACAGGGTGAGGAAAAATTATGGTATGAAAATTGCGGGGTTAAAGGAGTAGTAAAATGCAAGCATTTTTAACATAGGAACCTTGAATCTCCGAAGCCTCTTTAACGCCCGAGACGACAATAATTCGGAGCGGACAACATTCACCTTCAGTTAATTGATGTTCATGTGACAGGTGAGCTTCCAAATTACGAAAGTTCAAGTGGATGTTTTTACAAACAGGAATTCTTCGCAACTGTTAAGTGCTTTGTGGATTAAAGTGTGTGAAGTAAGATGCATTGAATGGAAGTGTGATGTCATCGAATTGACCTTCGTTACTAACTGCTGTTTGCTGCATTTTGGTTAATAACAAGGTGAAAACAATGGATTCGAAGTAATTCTATAATTAATAATCTCCTAATGAAGCACTTCAATTCGTAAGCTATTTTGCTATTGTGCGCATAGTGTTTTAGGTAATTCAAGTTTATCTTTGATAAAATGCGATAAAGAAGTTTTTTTCCTAAAAAATTCTAACCAGCCAATTTTGCACTTAAGGGTAATGTCATTGTTAATGTTGGATGATGTTATCCTTTGGGAGAAGAGGAATAGTTTCTCTTTCAACGGTAATACATCACTCATGTTTGTTGTGACTAGATCAACAATAATAAGTCTGACCATTATTGTAAGTTGTGTCCTTGTGCAAATTTTAATCATAATAATTAATTAAATTATATAAAGAAGAACATAAGGAATTCAATTTTGTGCTTGCTATCATGGGTAGGCTAAAATTTATCAAGAGAATGTAGCATCCTAAGGACAATTTGTCTTCAAGTGCTGAGAAAACTCATACGTAATTTTGATTTAGACACAGGACGCAAATAATTGCGACATATAAATAGTTAATTTGTCTGTGTGAAGCTTCACCAGTATACAATCAGTATTAACTATAGAACATTTATTATTTTAAGGACATAATGAGCTGTTAATAATACTGTAGCCCCAGTTTTCTTGCAAGATTCGAGATTACGATTAATAATTGTTTCTTGGTACCTAGTATCTGAATATCATATTGTTTATTAGGAAACCACGCTTGCACAAAAGCTTTGACAACATACAACAGTAAAAATCATAATATTTCGATTTGATCAAACGAACCATTTTAATAATAAAATTTCAATGCAGTTATTCTGACTTTTTGCTCTAGTATAGTCTGTATTCCAATTATTGATCGTTTTGTTTGATCCAATTATTATTACATTTCTATCATTATTACCTGAATCAGTTTGATATCGTAAAGAGATCTTCCGGCTGAAGCTGCGAACATTTGTATATACTAAATCTAAAGTTTGCTTTTCACTATTATCTGTTTTTGTGAATTCTATACCGAAGATACGTTTATTGTTGTTACTCTCGATTAGACAATAGTTGTTTCGACAGGGGAAAACATTCAACGATAACTTCTTTATTGCCTAGACTAGTAGTAGGTTCAACGGATTGACTTAAGAGAAATGGTTTCAATGCTTGGCTTTTGCTGCGCTCCATTCCAGTTGAAGACCAGTATTGAATGTTTAAGATACCTAATGGGTGGTGCAGGGGAACGACCTCTCCTTTCTTCTGTTTCTCTTTTTCTTTGCCGTAGGTGACATCTTTGGCATCGAGGGTTAAGTTGTTCGTCTGCGGACCATTGACCTTGATTATACAGTTGCTATATTGGACCACTTCGTGTAGTTTCACTTTGACACAAATCCCACATACTGTGTCATTCCATCAACAACAAGATGTCTATATCGAAAATACGTGTTGTGCCCGTTTTTCCTTGTGTCAGTTATATATTGTTCCGTAACCCCTGCTTTTACCGTCTTAATGTTTTTAGATAAATGTTTCTTTATGAAAATTCTCGAGCCTATTAACAGTTTTCTGCTTTGTAAGATCTCTTCCTCATCTCTGAGAAATGTACTATTGGACGTTGTTTTCCAGTTTTTTTCTCCATCAGCAGTATGTTTTTAGCAAATCATTCGATGTATGATTTTGAAGGACGTTTGGATTATATCCGCTATGATGTTTCCAGATGTCCATTTTCATAACTAAAAATGATAGTTTCTTTTCTTTGATCTACCATGTCTACAGTTTCCTTTGCGTTATGATTTTTTCACTATTACAAAAGTATTTGGAATCTAAAACAGATAGGTTTTTACAAAACATTTAAGGCAATTACTTGACATTATCGCAAATTTGTTTCGTTTGAAGATGAGTCAATTTGGAATAATAATCTTCAATTCACTGCTTCTTTTCTTATTGGATCCACTTCTAAAAGATGTCTAATACAGCACATGGTCGAATATAGCAGTACTTATACAAACATTCAGATTTTAGGTAGAAGAATGAGAAGTCTCCTTGTAGATATATATCTGTGTATTCATTTTTTCTCCTGTATTGGTGTTAACTTATTTTTGCATAAAATAAAGTAAATTTTTCTAATCTATAAGAAGTAAAATTAATTCAGTTCTGATATCATTATACTCATTATCACAATGATGTACTGCTCTTTTTTTCCTAGGAAAAGGTACAGGTTGTAGACCTTAAGTTGAAACTAGGTACAGGTTTTATATATCAGTTAATAAAAGGATCTATGTAAAGTAACATATTGTTCAGTGTATTTCTTTCGATATTTGCTACAGTTATTCGTAGAGAAATGTTTGATTAACTTTCTTTAAAGAAAAATTCTTTGGCTACAATTATTCGTATTGAAAAGTTTTATTACCTTCTTTTAAAGAAAAATCCTTCGGTAAATTATTGAACTACTGAATTAAGTGGGAAAGTATATCTTACATGAAACTGTACAAGAAATGCAGGATATTTTGAACAATATTTAGTACAACTGTTCAGCCTAAGATCTTCTCTATATAAATGAAACTCAATCGTTAGAGAAATTTCTTGCTCGACAATTACTTTAATAATTACAGGGCTTGGACAAATTACGGAGAACAACTGCCAGCCGCAAGATTTTTTTCAGAACTATTCGCCGTGACTCTTCTCTAAGGAGAGCCCATATGGAAACATTTCAGGTAAGGCACAGCACTCTTAAGTTAACAGCTCTTTTACGTAACCAGCACTTTTGCGTCGCTTCGCTCGGTGTGCATCCTGCCCTGGTGGGTTTATATACATCCTAGCTTATAGTGGCCTCTATTTGGTATATTAAATCACTACTTTTATTAAATTTCCTAATGCGTATATACATAAAAGGAAAAAAGTTAATTTTCTTTTTTTTTTTTTTAAAAATGTATAAGTAACCAAGCCAGGGTTCGATCTCGGGACCTCCGGATCAACTAACTTCCCGATGCATTAACCACCTTTTTTACTCGTTTATTATAACAAGGTTTGTATACAGTTGATAATACAAACATAAGAAGAATCATCAAATTTACATATCTAAAGTATATCTTAATATACTGCTAACAAGATATCAAAATTACAATGAAAACAAATCATTTTTATTTTGACAATAACAATTTTCAGTCTTATTGTACGGTATCAATGAATCGTAGGTTACTGTAGTATTTTCTATTTTAATTGTTCCAGTATAATATCCAGGAACCTACCACAGTAATGTGATATCTCATGTACAGAAATTTTCCACCTTACTCTTTTCGAATAGGCATAGTATCCATCTTTATAAAACAAAGAATCTCTATTACAGATATAATACACAGTATGCACAATTAGCCATTGAACAGCGTTATTTTTATGAGGTGGAAAATACCTAAAATCAGGTCTGTAAATATGAGTGTAAGTGAATTGGTCTTTCCCTTGTCGACAAATTACACACAATATATTGACAACTACAGACAATATCTCCTGAAGTTTATGACAGTAATAAATTTGATGCGGCATATCTAACAGCATATTACAAGTGTGACAAACTGGGGAACTACGAAAAGTGATGTTTAATGCTTGTCTTCTCACTGGTGTATAAATAAGTTATTAACCACCATGTACCATTTAGATTTAACTGGTGCTGATAAATGTTTTGGAAAAACATTACACCATATATGGGACCAATTTACATGTCGCTCTACATTTTGTACAAGCTTTGGTGACTGAAAATTCATCAACAGTTGATACAAGGATTTAACAGTAATGTTTTCTAAATCAACTATGTAAGGCATGAGATAACTTAGTTCAATATAAACATTTTTGACAGCTGAAAAGCCGGCAGGAATATCTTGAACACTCACCGGCGAATGGCGCCAATCTATTGGTTGACATGCGTGATAGATCATTGCATAAAAAGAATCAAACTTGCTCAACAAGGCTTTGATGCCCATATGTAAATATAAAGCTAAATATTGCCATCTTAAATCAATTAGGTTTAGACCTCCATTGCAATAAGGTTGGCTAAGAACTGTTTATGACACTCTAAAAATGTGACCATTCAAAATAAAAATTCCAATGAAACTCTTAATTTTGGCCAATATTTGTTTTTTTGGAATTGAAATACTTTTGCCATACACTAAACTTTTGAGAGCATAAGGACGTCAACAAACTGTACTCGAGAAAACAAAGAAAGTATTCTATATCTGTACTGTCATACGAGAACTTGAAGGTTCTGGACAAGTTTTGTTTGGTTTAATTAGGAACAAGAATCGATATTGGCAGTAAAGAATAAACCTAATATTTCTAATTCATTTGTTACCGTCTACCAATCAGGATAAATTAAAGGTTTTGGTAAACCTAAAGGCAGCGTTACAGATCTCTTACCATTTAGTTCGGCTTCAGATACAAAACAATACTCCTTTATACATCGGGAGAGATGAGACAATTCTTCACTATTACCTATATATATTGTTACATCATCTGCGTAGGAGCTACCAATTAACTTTTCACCATCGAGCTGAATACCAGAAAGTTTTGTATGACAATTGTAAATAAACGGGGCCAGGGAGATAGCAAATAAATGCATGGTGAGAGGATCACCTTGGCGAACAGAACAATGTAGGTGTATGGAATCAGTAAGAAAGCCATTGATATTGAGTTTGGTTTTTGCTCCTGTATATAGAAGACGTCACCACTTGATAAATATGTCACCAAAATTCAAATGTTGAAGGACATTCATGAATATACGTATTCATGAGACACTTTATCAAATGCCTTACTGAAATCTAAAGATACAATTCTCACATCAGTCGCAGTACCTTGATATAAAGCAACAATATGTCACCCCACTGTTAATAAACTACTTGTATCGTGATAATGGACATTTCCGTGTTCCCCGTCCTTATATAGTTTACAATTTGCTTATGTACATCAGATTAAATAATATATAATATTTTTGAAATTTCAGCGCTACGGTTTTCCGTTACATGTGAAATATAGCATGAAATACTGAGAATTCAATCTCCTACGTCATACAACGAAAACCATCCTCTCATTTTTTTGACGTAATCAATTCGTACTATTTTCGAAGCTATATGCTTCTCCCTATGTTGCGTTCCTTATTCAGAAATTTGAAGACGAAAAAACAAAAAAGAAAAAGAACATTTACATAATCACTTAACGAAATAATTAATGTACAAATCTGCAAAACACACTTCAATAAGTTAAAACACCAAAACATGTTTTAACTTGATAATAACAGAAATTGCTCGAAACAATGACAGGGGGCAGTCATAATTTGCAGTGCTCTTCTTATCTCTGGTTTGTATCACTTTTGATGTCTTGGCGATTTGGCGCAATTGGTTGGCGCATGCAACTTTTAACTTTTTATACTTTCACCTAAGGTTGTTTGAATCCTATCAAAGGCCGGGTTTTATTTTACTTCACGAAACGCAAGAGTAACTTCAATGTAATAGTTTCAATTTACGTTTTTGTTTCTTACATGCTTTTATTATTATTTTTTACAATTACATATTAAAACTATTCAATATATTCAAAGGCTACAAGTAGTACGTTAAATTTTTAACAAATGTTAATAGCAGTAACGGGCGCTATTACTTCATATGCTTTTAAGTACTTGAAAAATGCTTCAATAGCATTCGTTAAAAAAGTATACGATTGTCGAACGTAAAAACCCACATTTATTTTACAGAAAAAATAGGTAATTCTTTTTAAACACAAGAGTTCTAAAGAGCATTATTAGAAGATATCTTATGATTTAATCATGAAAAAAGAGCTGCTATAAATTAGTGTTGAAGCTACCAAAATATATCAATATCTTAAAAAAGTATTAAAAGTAAAAATAAATTTTAAATGAATATAACGAACTAAATGTTAAGGCATACAGAAACGCTATTCACCACTTATACTATTTCTTTCGATCCATTTTTGCTATCTCTTTTAAACAATACTTACAAATCGAATACCATCTGTATGTTAATGACAAGCAGTCGGCAGACTGATTGCGTCATAACATGGCGGCGCCCGATTACGCGCAAGGCTGAGACTCTTTTGAAGCAAGTCTTTATTACTCTTGATAAATGTATCACAGAAAGAAAGGAAAATGTTTTCCGTATTCTACTTTAACATAAGAATTTTTTATTGCAATAAAAAAAAATACTATTGAAATGTTCATTCTTACCACCAAATTGACCTATATGAAGCACTTTCTCCAAAAGAGGTTAAAGTCTTTGTAACAAACAACGGGGGATAATTTTATAGTCAGTGCATAATAATATGATGGGGCGATATTATTCAACTTTCCTCGAATGTGATGATTTGGGAATTAAGACAGTTACACCAAGGTGTTGAGAAAAACCTAATTTTCCGGTTTGCAAAATAGTATTAACAAGTTCTGTCAATACATCTTTCATTTCTGGAAAGAAAGTCCAAGAGAGTTCCAGACTTAACCCACCGATACCAGGTGATCTTCCAGTTTGTCCACTAAATAGAGATACCCTCACTTCTTCAACAGGAAATGGTCTACATAGCATTTCTTGATTTTCTTGCATTATAAGGCTGGGTGTATTAACGAGGAAAATTTCAATTTCATTATTGTGTCCTCGTAGTTGAGAGAAAAGTTGTTCATAGCAACTGCAAAATCCATGGACAATCTCTTGTTGGGTCTTCAACACCACATTGTTATCAGTACGTAACGATGTAATTAGTTTCCTTTTACCACGTTTAATTTCTTTCCTAGTGTGGTACATTGTCAATTGTTCCTCTGTATTAACGTATCCATCATTGCATCTGGCCCGTACCCCTTCTAGTTGTTCCGAATGATATAATAATATTTGAGCCTTTACGCAGTTCACACAAAACATCAAAACCTTGTGCAATTTGAGTTTGCAATAGTTTAAGTTGTTGCCATAAGCTATGAAAGTTTTGCCTTCTAGTTTTGCTACATTCACTGGAGTACCACATACAAAATTTTCGAACAGTCGGTATTAGGTATCCCACCATTCCACCAAACTAGGATAATTATGGCAACCACGAATCCATGTAGACTATTTCACATGAAAGAGCTGTTGAAATTCCAAGTCCTCAAGTATAGTGTTGTTAATATACCAATAACCACGCCCTCTTTGAATAAAAGTGATAGGAATATCAACTGTGATCACATAAGCTTGATGGTCCGAAAAATAAATAGGTATGATTTCCACTGTCTTAATGTATGGGGAAATATTATTGGTCACATAAATACGATCGATCCTTGAACAATGGTCTGGGTGAATAAAAGTCTAGGCTTCACTGTTACCTTTCTTAACTTCCCAACTACCTATTAAATTGAGAGTGCGAACAACATTGTCTAGAACAGGAGAGTAATTAAAGTTGGGTTTTTGGTCTTTAACAGATAAAACACAATTCATGTCCGCACCCAGCAAAATACTACTAAAATTTCCTTGTACTCCTAAAGCAAGATCAGTTGCATAAAAAGTTTCTCTCTCGGTACGGTGCTGGTTACTTGCATGTGCACATACATTACAAAAAGTACATCCTGAATTGATCCAGTAATCAATCGTCCATTAGGGTGAGAAAACAGAGGTGTAAAACAAGTACCATCCTTAACTAAGCTAGCCGTTCCTTGAGTGCTATCACTAAGATTAACATATTCATTATAGAATCTGTCACAATTTAAAGTGTATACAGCAATCTCTTGGAGAAAAGCAATATCAATTGAAGATTGAAGCAAAAAGGTTAATAACTCATTTACTGCATTATTACCAGTGTTCTTATTGAAATTAATTGTAGTGATTTTAATATTCATAACCAGTGCAAGTAAGTGCTAGAGGAAAACAACTTTGCGGCTCATAATATACAAATAATAGTACATAATTGTGAACAAACCTATGTTTGTAATTACAAAAGATATAAACTTTACAATGTATGTGTTACTCAACAAGCTTTGAGAATTCTGTCAATATTTTGTTTCATTGTTGTATCAGTAACAGAGAAGTTTAATAAACGTTCTTTCAATTTCACCACATCAGCTGTAAATTAATCAAAATTGTCTTAATATTTTGAGAACTTTCACTTTTATCTAGAAAAGCTCTATTATCTTCATCAGTCCAGTTTGTCACATTTGTTGGCACTGAAAGTATTTTATTGGCAGAAGATGAAGTTTCAATTTCAGAAGTAGTATGACCGTGTGGAATCATGTCATCATCTTCTTTTAAACAACGATGTTTCGTGTGACATGTATCAAACACCGGCGACGGAGAGCGCTTTTTTTACTGTGATACAGCATCTTCTATTTCAGAGTCATCATACTGAAGGCATGATTCAAACTGGACTTAATCTGGCGGTTGTGGAGGAACTTCGACAGAAAGTGCATCATTTTGTTTCAAGTCAGCATCACTGTGGAACTGGTTGTACTTGTCCACATTATCTGTGGAGGCGAGGTTAGTATCGTTACATTAAGAGGAAGAGTCGTACTTCCAAAGATCAGTAGGCTTAGTTGACACATGTTATTGCGACAAGTCCGAGAGATGATGCTCTTTTTTAACGTTCAAGGATGGAGAAGAGGTCTACAAACCAGTCAATGTGTAAATTTCACTTTCCTCACTAGATGTACTGTAAGTAGTCTGCGCGGAGGGTGTAATTCACCTACTAATGGCGTCATGTTAATTGTTGAAGGTTGCGTCAATTTGCGGTTCAGTAAAGGGGCAAATGCATGATTATCAAAGAGGTTGGAACCATTCACCATCGCATTTACATAGGTGGAAGAAACCGAGGTTATTGGTTTCGATGACTCAGTGGACCGAACATTTTTTGGATCCACTGTAGGTTGCGAAATTTGTTTTGAAGGACAAAACCGTATCCGGATTTTCAAATATAATATATACTAATCTGCGAAAAGACTTAATATGAGAGAGATGTTTATGCTGTGTTCCGATTAAAAGCGGTTTGATGTTACTAATCAGCCTAAAATAAGGTTGGAGAGCACATCTTAGAACAGAATCAGGAACATCCGGTTACACATTTGACAGTATTATTTTCGTAGCATCTTGAATATATTTACGAACGTGTATGAAAGTATATTTCACCATAAAGCCACCGTCCCTTAAAATGGTATCCAAAGCGTCTTTATGTTATAAATAAATGCAAGTTCGACCACCACTGATACGAGATGCATGTGTCATATATGAAGCGTCAATCAATTGGGAGATAGACAGTAAATAATCCTCTAAAGTAACTCCCTGTATCGGTTCACAAATAAATGCTAGTTGTTTATTAGGCCTATTAGCAGACTCCGTCACATTACTTGTTGCATGATTCATACTACTTTGTTTTCTTTTCTCAGCAGTAGTAGCAGTGGAAACAGAAGCACTCGCCACCAGACTCATTGCAGGGCAGTGAGAATCAATGCCATAGACCCACGGTCAGGGGCGGGGGGAAACACACAAGTCTCTTTCTTTCTGCACAAAGTAAAGTCCTTGAACTCAACAAAACTATTTTAACACAGTTTCAAGTCACTGGCACGAAACAAATGACGATAACACACTACCAAGAAACAAGACGTCTTGACTGTATCGCTGCTCAGAGCCAACTGCTTTGCTTCGCTTGGTGTACATCCTTCCCTGGTGGTTTTATGTACATCCTTGCTTATAGTGGCCTATACTTGGTATATTAAATCACTACTTTTATTAAATTTCCTAATGCGTATATACATAAAAAAGTTTTTTTTTTTAAATGTAAAAGTAACCAAGCCAGAGTTCGATCCCGGGACCTCCCGATCAACTTCCTGATGCATTAACCACTGGACTAAGCTGGGAGCTGGCGGAAGAAGCGCTTGTCTGTATTACTTATAGTTCACGCTCTGCGCCTGC
>JAGDQP010023109.1:0-29589 GCA_022664845.1 Lepisma saccharinum
AATTATTTTCATCACCCTGTCTTGACCTGAGCCAGAGGTGCCTGAAGACCATAACGAAATTCAAATTCAAAGAAATCAAATTGCAAGCGTGGCCGAGATAAATCTCTTTAATCTTAATGAAAGAAGAATTTTCGACCAACTCCGAGATCAATATATTGCTTTTATTCAAAATGATCCGGGGTGAAAATTTGAAAATTATTATTTAATGACTATGTTTTTGATCAGGCTGTAAAACTTAAACAGAAGAGTACAAAATCGGCCTGAGCGAAAGTTGCCTAAAGGTCATCATAAAATTCAATTTAAGAGTACAACATCAAGGACACTTCTCTACCACCAGACTGCACAGTTTTCGGTTTCGGAACAATTTTCCATCTGCCACCTATAAACAACTGAAAGTTTATTTGATTGAACGCTATACAATTTCACACCCTTAAGAGGGGCTAATCGCTCCAACCGTCGATTGATGAATGATACGTTTTCAAAGTTATGACGTCATTATTTAATAGAAGTCTCAGTACTCATCAATCGAAAAGATTTCGAGATCGTTGTCCATTGCATTTCATAGTAATTTGTAAGTTCTAGTGCGCTATGAACTTGCATTTTTCATAATAAACTAGATTTTGAAATAATTGGGGAGGGTTGAAGCGAGGAGCCCTCTTAATAGATTCGAAAGGAAACTTGGCACACATAGCCCTAGGATCTAGAAGAATTAACTACGGTATTAAAACGTTGCCTCTCAAAGGGGATAAAACGGAGGTCCGAGTGTAACTCAGAATTCAGAAATCGTTTGAAATAGAAACTTGATTTTTGGCACGAAAAGTTTCCGTGTTAATTCATTAGCAACAACTGTCTTAGATTTTCGATTCGACACCACGGAGGTAAAGGGGAAAAATTTTATTCACCCCGCTCCCCGCACCAACAAGCGAGAAAACTAGCTAGTTTCTTTTTTATATATTGGTGTGTACATTCCACATAAAATTCCCTCAGAAAGAATATCAAGGGAAATTTCTGTAAACGAAACATACCTCAATCTATGAACAGTACTTTTCTTGTCTAGTTTTCCCACACTATTCTACCTCTCACGTATATTCGGTAAAAGAGAAATAAGTTAATATGAACAATACGTAAAGGATAAAGAAAACTAGAAACCACATGATACGCCTGACCACCCAGAAACAGAAAAGATGTAATAGAGTGGCACTCCTGGTTTCTAGGGAATTTGTTATATATTGTCCCACAAGTTCAGTGAGGAGAAGAATCACAATGCGATTTTTTGTTTTCATTCAGTTATCAATTTGGCCCTTTTGTTTTCTGTGAACATGACAGAAGATTGAAATACAGTTGAGTTGTGGTTATTGTCTCCCTTGCAGGTTTTTCCCAACGCCATCTGTTGTTGAGTTGGATAAAAGCTGTCTTTCATTATGTTAGTTTTTCCAACACAATGCTGAGTTGTACAAGTTACATAAACGTATGGATTTATTTATTTCACAGTGATGTTACAAAAAATTCTAGGTGTGAATTTTGACTCAAAATTTTTTAATGAATTTCATATAAATTTTCTTATATTTTTTGTTGTGCCTTGTTTCTTGAACTCAGGGATTCCGCCAGGATTTTTAGTTTGTGTGGGTGGGGAGGAGGTAAAGTTAAAATTTTGGACTGTGTAGCTGGAGTTTTGGATAGTTTCTATCGATTTTTTTTACCCTAAAGCTTTTGAAGTTGTAGGATACGCTCTAGAATTTGGGGGAATCACTGCCCAAACTTCATTTCTACAGTTAAATAAAATCTGTTTCTAGTCCTCGTTTGAAAAAACTTTGTTCACGAAGCGCTTTTCGGCCTCAAACCTGATACAATCGTCAGATGTAAAACATATTCTGTTTAAATGTTTGTGTGAATGTAGAAAATATTGCGAAAAGAAGTGTTACTCGTACATACAATATTTTGTTGAAGTGCATATTGTAGGGATATATACTTAAGTATGATGCAAGGTATGTATATAAGAGGTAAAGCATTCCCTCCTCATTGACTGAATGGTGTATGACGCAACTGGCAGATACTGTCGTTAAGCAAAGAGTATTCGTTTAGAGAAATCTGTCTGTATTCTAGCTTTGGAAATCAGCTAGGTAACGACAACAGCCAATCAGGGTAAGTCACGCTATCACAGTGTCTCTCGCGACAGGGGAATTAGAGTAGACTTCACTAGGCCATGATATATTGTAACATTTAAGATTTGCCTATCATATAACCGGGAAATTTAAAAATGCTTATCGAATTCGACTTACAAGTTAGAACCAAACCTGTCATGTCACGCGAAGTACTGAAAATCGATTTTATTTGGTATTGCGTTCTCCTGACACTAGGAGCGCTACTGTTACTCATATTTCCCTGTCAGGGGCTCGCTTAGTTATACATTGATCTTTGGATTAATAAGTTTCCAGCCGGAATTCAAAAAGTGTTCACTGTTGTCCGGAATGGACCCATCTGAGTGTGATGTATGTTGTGATATAGACTAACTTACCTGTTGTGTTAGAACATGTAAGTTATATCATAACAATACGCACTTTAACAAAATCTATGTATATAAAACCTAATGTCTATGTGTTTGTTTGCTTTTTTGATTTCAACAAAATGTTGCATACGTGTTCCTTGGGTCCACTGAAAATCTCCTGACACAAAAACGTCACCAAAAATGAACTTTCTATGAACACATGTGAAACTACTGAAAAATTGTGAGTTTTTGTGTGCTCAATGTCTTTTTATTGGCACCTATAGTGCATATTTTGCACACATTAAGTTCATATTTATTGAAATTCACATTATCTGGAGTACATTTTCAGATCACTTTTAGTACATTTGCCACTTTTAAGTGAACTTTTTGTGCATGAATTGGGTATCAGCACACAAAAAGTTTATTTATTATTTCCATTTTTAAATCAAAAATGAATAAATAGTTTAGATTTTAAATTGAAATTCGATTGTTCTAAATCAAAAATATTTAATTTAATGTTTTAAAGCAAATTAAACGAGATACTATTAATAATTTAATATTGTAAATGTAGTAGTATTAGTAGTAGTAGTTGTTTTTTTTTGTTGTACAAGTACTAGTAAGATTGATTGTAGTAGTAGTTTCATTATAGTGGCAGTAGTAGTTGTAGTATTACTATTTGTAGTAGTAGCGCTAGTATCCAGTGGCGAATTCTCGGGACAGACAGGGTAGACAGTGTCTACCCAATCTCGTATTTGTTTTTTTCAATATTGAGCTATAAATTCGACAATAAACAAATATGTATATTAAAAATAAACCTAACATTCAAAAACCATAGGCGCAATTTGCAAAATAAAAGCACTAAAATCAATTTTCTTATAGAATTGAGGCTGATGCTCGAACAAACGTCTAAGTGACGAATTGGTGAAAATGCAGGTTTTTTTTTTTTTTACAAAATAAAGGTTTCTGATGTTTTCTTGATATATATCTGTGCTTGGTTTGAGCATATTGCAAAAATAAATAAATAGCCTTCGCATTCAGAAATTTTTGAAGCGAGATGCACTACCAAAACCTTGGAATAAAAGTCTATGCAACATCCTCTTCTCGCAAGCTTAAACAGTAGGGATAGGCAAAAATAGCGAAACAGCTATTTGTTACTGCAACTTTGGCGAAAATTACTATCACTGCTACGAGTGATGAAAAGTAGCGAACTCCTATCTACTTTTCTCCAAACTTCACGAAGAGTATTAACAACAGCAAACCGATGAAAAGACTTAGATGAAAGCTGTTACTTCATTTTCTATTTCTAGGAATCATTCTGGGAGGAAATATCGGCCGCGTAACACCACATGATTTACTTATGGCCGAGTGATAAAGTAGTTCTCCATAAAGAATATTCACAATCCTCTGCCAGCAAGTGCCAGCTTGGCAATGTTGATGCTGCATCGGACTGCTAATACGGTGGCCTGAGTTCGATTCTCGGCGAAGTGATGTTTTATTGAAAAAAAACTTTTATTTTTTATACATATACGCCTTTTAAAATTACATGAAGTTCACCAACTCTTGTTTAAATTAGGTTAGGTTAAGTGAATTCAGGTTCGGTGTTTTTCTTATTAACCACATGATTCACTCTAATTCACGCCAACGGTAACAGTTGGACTGGTGTTGAATTCTGAGGCGATACTTTCTATCCCGAACAAATCGTCATTTTCTTTGTCTGTCCATTACCAGCAGAAACAAACAGGACAGTACTTTCCTAATGTTTCGTTTCATTTTACCACATAATAATATTTTGTGTGTTGTGGTAATATCCGCTGCCGTCGGATCGCTCATATGTTTGAAGCCAGTAGCTTAGTGGTAGAGCGTTGGCTTAGTATTTGGGAGACCGTAGGTTCAATCCTAGTGACCGAGCGTCCTGACTGAATTTTTTTAGGGGTTTTCCTGTCACACCTGGACAATGCCGGATGGTACCTTCAACGTACACTGGCTGACACCTTCTCGCATCTTTTCCCCTTATCACGGCCCGAATCTTAGATACCTGAAAGTCATAAATAAAATATTTGATTTTGAAGCCCTCGGCCTAAGTTCCAAAGGATCTCCTTCAGATTCACCAGGGGTATGCCGCGATGTTACGCAGTGTTCGATTTGTAGCAGAGGATGGTTTAAAATTCCTTCTCTCTGCCCAAATTCCCTGGCTCTGTTGACAAATATATACATCTAGTCTGGTGTATGGAAGATCTCTAAATACCGTATAATATATGTCTTACTAATTCTTCTCCCTCTCTGGAAATTGTGCAAATCGAACACTGATGTTACGGTACACAAGCCCTGATACTTTCCTTAGCTTCTACCTAACTTATCCCGATCTGAGCCAAAGATGCAGAAAGTAATAAATAAATTTAATCCGAAGCAATTATTACATAATGCGTGTTTTTATTAGTACGCTCGTTTGTACTGTCAAATAGTTCCCATTTATAGCCGAAGGAATTTCAACTAACTGTTAACTTTTAATCACATTTGTTCTAATTATTCACGAAGAGAATATATAACTGAATCTCTAAAAGCTCCGATAATTACAAACAATAGTTTTCCGACAGTTATAATATGAACTAGTCTACCAAGTCCTAACGGCAGTCTATCACTCGACTTTTACACTGTTTTTTACGTTGGGAACAAATAACTCCAATTTAGAAAGATTTTTTCTTAAACTGCTATTTTAACATTTATTTTAAAATAGCAGTTACTGCTATCACTGCTACGAAAAAGTAGCCGTTTTAAACAGTGTGTTGGATTGATGGAACAAAAGTGTAAGTGATATCCATTCCGCGCCACAACGCTCTGTGGAGAAGTTTCAACTTCTTTCGCGTTTTTATCAATACATTCAATTTGTTACTTAGACGTTTTATTCGCTCATAAGCTTGAATTTTACAAGAAAGAAATAAAATCTGAAGGGGATCCGATATGGTTAATTTAGTGTTGGATTTAATCTAGAACGCCTCATGTGTTTCACTGCATTCACGAATTCTATTTTGTGATAGTAATTCCAGGGATAGGGAAGACCTATTCTTCCAGAAACCAGTGAATGCTCAGACAGGACCTTAAAACCGGGTCTGTAACTCCAAAAGGCTTCAGTCATCTACTTGGAGAAGACCGCTTAATTCCGTTTACAGAGGCCTTAAGAGGTTACACGGTTAATGTGCAACTCATATGTTCTCCTCGTTAGGGAGCACAGGGGAAATGGCTCACGGATCAAGAGCTGGATCTGGTCACCGGGTCTAAGCTTGGGACCGGCCTAACTCGGTGAGCCGTTTTCGACCCAAAGGTAAAGCAAAGTTATTAATTATTTCCTTACTATACACGGTTACGTTTGAACAGCGTTTCTTTCAGAAGTGACCGTGAACGGCGGTGTTATTCCCAAATGCACGAAAACTACGACTCCGAAATTAGAACAACAGTCATCATTTATGGAACACATATTTTTGGAAAGAACAAAAATACGCCCGAGATTTGCAAATAGTTCCCTTTTCGGAAAGGCTATTGGGAAAGAATTTGCGAATCTTACAAATTAAAATGATGATTGTTTCAAGCCACAAGAACAAACAGGTCAAAGTGGGCAAAGACAAAGTCACCGTGTCAATTGGGTCAAGATTCGATTCACCAGGTTACAGAGTTAGTCTGGTCATTCAGATCAAGTTTCGGACCGAGTCAACAGGTAACCTATATCCGGGTCAGACCTAGTCACTGTGTCACCAAAAACTCAGTTAGGAATGACATTCATACTTCGAATTATGCTCACGGAATCGTATGGATGAATATAGCCATCTGCATATGTAAAGCAAAACGTTTAAATAATATTGTCTGTGAATTTAGAAGTACGCCATTTTGAGTAGAGATTCTAAACCATATTAGTTTTGTACCAGTTTAAATTAACCAAACGTTTACTTTGCGACATATTGTAATGCAAAAGCAAGTAGTAATTTCTCTGTATTTCCGTGATCAATAGAAAGCAACTTATGATTCAGTGGATTCCGTACTCATGAAAAGAAACGTTTGATCTACGTCTACTCAACATAGCTGCAGTTATGACGACTTAATTTGACGGAGAATAGATTTTATGTAAATTGAACATTTCAAAATAGCGTATTTATGGTTGTCGAAGGATCTTTCAATTACTCAATCATTTAGTTGTTTAATTTGTCAGTTTTTCTAGCATACTTGTTGTTACTAAGTTAATAATCTGAAATTATACCTAAGGTCAATTTATCACATCAACACTTTCATTTTGCACATACGACGGCTCTCGGTTTTCTGTTTTCCCTCTTTTAAACGGTTTACTTGTTTGGGATGAGAGGTAACATACAGTCTGAGTAATTTACATGCTCTAATCATCTTCCAGTTGCATGAGAGATAGTTAGGGAAGCCCGGAAGCAAACGAGCAACAAACAATATTGTTGCATGCTTCATCAACTTTAGTAGTGTAGGAAAACTTGGGTTTACTACGCACTTTGACGCACTCAGATGAATTAACAAAGCTTTTTGCGTGCCCCTAATTTAATGCTCTCTCTCTCTCTCCCTCTCCCTCTCTTTCTTTCTTTTTTACACACACTCTCTCTCCTCTCCCTTTCTTTCTCGTTTACTCTCTCTCTTTCTCTCTTTCTCGTATTAGAATAAAATAGTTGGTAATTTGGAACAATCACAAATTATAAATTAGTACTAGGAAGATACACTGGTTTGATTTCTAATGTTGTACATACTGACCGAAGCTTTTCAAAGTTCTCGTGAGTTTTAGGAGAAGCCAGACCTAGAATAAGATTCTGACTTTTATTTTCTCCATGTCTTGCTCTCTGAGGGATAGCATCCTTCAGACTTGCGACAGACTTAGTACATAAAAATTTCAAGTTGAACTGTATACAGCGTGTGGCAAAACAAAAGCGACCAAAACACGAGATTGATGCAATGAAAATAAGTGAGGGGTGGGGGAGTATAAAGAATCGAGGGTGAACAAATGTTTCTTTTCGGCGCTATAGGATGCCGAAAATGTGGGATAATGAATTTTAGAGTTTCATATTTTCAATGCTATGGACAGTAGAACTGACGCGTCATGGTACCTGTTTAATCCAAAAGTGCATATTCGAAAATTGTGCAATGGACGTGCAAAGGATTCCCCAAAGGAAGTAGGGGATTCCCAGAAATTCTTCGAACTAAAAGGAAGTCGAAATAAGCATGACTACCTTGCAGCAAATATCAATAATTCGTTTGCTGCAAGTCGATACCCCAAACAGATTTGCCTTTCAGAATGATTTCTTTTAAATAATGATGCGTGGTTGCATAACAAACAGGAGTGAATTACATACATTTTTAACGAACCTATGCTGTTCTTTTTATCAGGAAAAGAGATTGTCGTAGCCAGGTTAAATGCCAGCGATTATGTTCATCATCTGTACTCATACAGAAACTTGTCTTCTTAGTGCTTCCTATTTGTCAATACTGTCAATCTATTTTTAATTTTTTTTTTCCAAATCCTTCCATACCGTTGGACATTTCCATAGTCAACATGGCATAAATATAATTTGACACAATAGATAAATACTGTGGGTGTCATCGTCCTCAAATACCTAAGTTGTCAATGTTGTCAACGTACATTAAAATTCAAATTTTCAATTTGCTTTCATACTGTTGGACGTATGAAAGGATAAACATGATTCGACACTATAGAAAAATACTTATGGTATTCACGTTCCTAAGCAGTGTTGCCAACCCAGTCTGGCGGAATCACTTATGGATATGCTGTTTCATGTCTGTTTTCTGTTACATATTGTAAAGTAAAAGTATGTTTAGAGCTACCCTCTGTGCTGATCTTGAAACAGAAATGTCACTTTATTGTCCTGATGAAGCTTAAATGTGATTTTTACGCAAAATATTATATTTATTCATCTCTCGTATACTTGGATTGACAAAAATTATGGACAAACAAAATCAATAAAAATAGCGGTAGCGAAATTACTCATGAATCCAACACCACAGTTTTGGTTTCTAATGTTTACAAGCGGTATAAGTAACTTCCAGTCATTCTACAACATATTGCGCATTTGCAAGAAAATTGTCACAAGTCGAAAAAGTATAATTTTACAGGAGGAAAAGAAGTGACGTCTTACTTAAATAGCTTAAGAAAAATCCGTCCAATACTTATGCAATCTACCGGTCGCCGATGGAAATAGACTCATGGCATTTTAGTCAATGAAAGAGAATGATTATCTAATGCTTTTGATTTAAGAAAAAAACAACGAAAAATTGAAACATTTTGAGCTGTGACACTTTTCTTGTAAGATATATGTTATGTTATTCAACACATACTTACTTTGTTATATCTTGTTAGTCTAAAATTAAATATTTCTTTTGAAGCTTTGATTAGGTTACAATCATAAATATTACGCTTAATTTTCACTCTGAGATTCATTAATAGCTAATTACTTTCAATAAATTGCATATTACGAAGTTATCCAATATATTTATAAAACTGACAAAAGAAATCAATTCCTTGCCTTCGTAAGCCTAAAATACAGCCGGATAACTTATTTGTTTCTTACCTTTGGGACTTAATTTGCATTACAGCATAAAATAATGCAGCTAATATTTATTCTAAGCCTGTTGTACAAATTTTTTATGCTTTAAAAAGTCTACATTTCTTGTAAATAAACAGAATTCACCTGCAATTAAAATAGTTTTCTTTCTTTTCAAGTTGGGAAAATACATAGTAAAATTTATTTATTTCTTCTTCTTTTTTCTTCAAAATATTACTATCTATCAGTTTTTGACATCGACCTGTACGTAATGATACTGGGATAGTCGGCTAGTGTGGAAAGATGGACCAAACATTTGACCTCGATCGCCTAGTTCCATTCTAAACGAATGTGCACCAAATTTCCAGTTCTTACTCAGCTTTTGTGCTTATTCTCGCTGTGCGGCTCATTTTTTATTTGTCTTAACTCTTTGAATTATTCTCGTACCGAACGATGCATAAAATAGTACACGGTGTAAATAGTATTTAAGACCCACTCGACACGATAGCGTTTATGCTACGATGAATTGTAGCGATAGCAGTGTACCAGCGTAAAAAGCAAAATTGTTATGAATTTGTACTATAGTATTTTGTCCCATTGTAGCGTTCTTGCTTTCACACCCTGGTACTACGGCTATCGCTAAGATTCATCGTAGCATAAATGCTGTAGTGTCGCACTGGCCTTACTTTTTTATAAGAACGAAGGGCTGCTTGACACGGCAGCATTTGTGCTATGAAATATCGTAGCATTTTTCTTACAAGGCAGGGTACCCAGGTGTAACATGCCGATTGGGATAAGATTGCACAGACATAGAGAACATGGAAAAAGAAGCGACACGTATTTTTTATATCTGCCAACAATCGCATTGAAAGGGTCAAATAGGGGCATAAACATGGGCTCAAAAAGAGATTGTGTGGAATATTGCGAGAACGAGAAGATATCGGCAAAGGTGAAATGTACGAAATACTACCCATAGTGAACGCAAGGCAATGAGGTAGAACGCACCCATGCAAAGAAAGAAAGGAGAACATCCGGAAATGGACCAATCACGTGTACAACATTGCCACAATGTTCTACAGAAATGAGCGAAGAGGGTGGTAAGAAGCAGGAAGAAAGAAGAAACGAAAACGGAAAATACGTGTTTTTGCTTTGGGTGCATACAGTACCTGAACGTGCCATGCCGTACTACGTCATCTGACCTTGCAATCTTTCATCTATGAGTTCTTTCTACAACTCAATTTGATGTTCTGATATATATGTGCAACCCACTGTGCAGTACTATCTCACTGATTGTCTATACGCACGGCGTTTGCATTCTTCCTGTGTGTTCTCCCATCTTTGTGCATTGAGATGAATCTGCGTCTCTTTCGCATACGGGCGACGTATGCACGTGATTGGTCTATTTCCGGATGTTCTGCTTTCTTCGCATGGGTGCGTTCTACCTCATTACATTGCGTCGACTATGGGTAGTATTTCGTACATTTAGCCTTTGCCGATATATCTTCTCGTTCTCGCAATATTCCACACAATCTCATTTTGAGCCCATGTTTATGCCCCTATTTGACCCTTTCAATGCGGTTGTTGGCCGATATAAAAAATACGTGTCGCTTCTTTTTCGATGTTTTCTATGCCTGTGCACAATCGGCGTGTTACACCTGGGTACCCTGCCTTGTTAGTATATATTGCATCAAATTCAATATGGATTATAACACAGCATAGTGTCCTATTGTAGCATTCTTGCTTTGATATGGTGGCATTTCTGCTAGCACTGCAATTTATCGTAGCATGCTTCCGTGTCTTAGAACTGGAAATTTTGATCCGTACTGATATATGCTTCCGTGTCAAGTGAGCCTTCCACTGAAAGTGGACGATCGAAATTAACTGTGTCGCTTAGTCACTGGCTTCATATATTCATTAAAATTTTAATGATATTGATCAGTCCAGTATAGCCTTGAGAAAGAACTCAATGGTTCCAAAATACAGCTTATGGATTGCAGGCAAGTTTCGACTTTTATAGGCCTAACTACTCTGTATTGGACTATATTTTCTTTGTTGACGATAATTAACTAATAGATGTACACTCAGCAACCTACTGCCAGTCACACATTTTCAGTAATGGGAGTTATTTTTTCTTTCAATTCATTCCAGAATATATATATTTTTAAAAATAGATCTCTTTTTGTTTAGATTCTTATCTTCCCTTTATCGCGTGTCTAGAGTAAATGGAGTCTATCTGTCATTCTTTATCTTTGTACTGTGTGAGTTTGTATTTTCTAGAATTACATTCAGGATGTTGACAAAGCATTTAATTAAGCTTTGTGAGTAGTCTGTGAGACAAGATGGATGACATGTCGTCGTCATTTTTTTCTTCTTCTCCATAGTTTGTTTCACAACTCTCACATACGTTCATTTTTTTCCTTTGTTTTATTCTTCGTATACACGGGTTGTTCATTCATTGTGCTGAAGCTTATGTATGTAAGCAAGGTTGACTTTCTTTTGTTTTATTTTTGTCTTTAGAATATTCACGTAACAACGAAAGGAGGAAAGAGAAGGATGCTATTATAATAACGTAACGTCAGTTAAAGAGTGAAGCTGTGCATACTCTCTGGTTTTGGTGGTTGCCGCCAGAGGCGCTGCTTGACTAGTTCATGACATGGCTTCCAATTTTTCTTCTTGTGTTCGTTTCTGTTTTCTGTATGAGTTGATGGATGAGTGAATGTTGTTTCCACCGCAAAAACGAAAGCATCCAAAGCGTAGTTCCCAAACATACACACACACACACACGCGTATTTATTCTCGTAGAAATACTCTTTCTATTGAAGAATATGTGAGAGTTTACCATATGTACATGAATTGTTACTGCACGCTTTATTCTAACGTCTTCATTCTATGTTCTTTCCAGAATGATGAATAATCTACTCTTGACGTATTTCAGGTATAATTTATCCAAGGAGACTTCTATAATTAAGGATTAATTATTGTTAATTAGGTGTCTCTTTTAAGTAGTGTATCCATAAAAGAAAACTGTACTCATAGAGTTAGGAATAGAATAGAGAGAGCTTTCGTGATGTTACATAAAGCCAAATTTACGGTTCAGCGGCAGCCATATTGTGTGGTCCTATTAAAGTCCCTCTTTACCGAATACTGTGGGTCAGTCGGTGACTTTTTTGAAACGTACATTTCTGTCGTGTGGCTACAATGTACAAACATTTTCAAGCATTTTACAGTTGTCAATTGGAGATCATAAAATCAGCAACTCAATACTGGATAAAGACGAAAAAATTAATTAGGGCTACAGAAACTTTGGGATTTTTTTTGCAAATTGCCTAACTAAGTGGCAAAATTTGTGGGAAACCAGTAGTAAATCAAGAAGACTTTTTGGAATAATTAATAATGTTAACAATAGACTAAAATGGGAGCAATGGAATCCGGGCAGGGGTGCGGCGCACATTTTAAGTGGTCATGGGCCTTATAGAGCAAAACTATTTGAACTTGGAATGAAGGAAACTCCGTTATGCGAGTGTGGCACGATCTCAACCCCGGAGAATGTGGTCCTTGAGTGCCCGAGAAGTGGGAAAAATATAGATGGAACGGTAGATCGGCAGATCAATGACCTAAGACAGGAACTGCAAAATTTAACAGTGAAAAATATGATAGGGGATGAGAACTTAAGAAATCCTCTAGATCTGCTGGCGACCAGGATCTCGCATATAGAAAGAATGAAAATCTTAAACCGGAACTGAAAGACTTTATTAGGAAAAACACTTATAAAGTAAGCAAACAGAAGTAAATGTTAATAGACTTTATGTACCGTGCGTCTGTGTGGTGTCGTGTGATTGTCGTGTCGTGTTCGTGGGTGCTCGGTCGGTATGAATGCGTGCGTGAATGAACGAATCAGTCAAGGGGGTAGATGAACTTCGCGGTAGTATGCAAACTTTGTGGATTTACCATCTAGTGTACGGTAATGCTCCGGCTGCGTTTCTATCCCTTGGACGATAATAAACATAAATTGAATCGTAAACAGAATACGCGAATAGAAGTGTGAAATCAAAGCAATATCATAGACCCACCACCACCAACAGAGCTGCTGTCAACTAACAGTTTGGACAGCTAAAAATTCTGGATGGATAGGAATCCTCCCTCTGGGAAGATGCTAAGATCTAAATGTGCGCGAGTGAAGTGAAAATAAAGCGACGAGTGTTGTGAAGTGTGGGATGAAGATGCAGCGACTGGAAGAGAGAAGAGGAAGAACCCCTGGAACCAGCCCCGATCCTTGGATCTGGAGGAGGAATCCTGCTGCCCAGGGATCTGAGTCGACTCAACCCGTTGTGTATCTATGTATGTTTTGTGTGAATGATTGAATGAATGAAGAATGAATGTCTTTTCTTTTAAAGGATTAGATGTAGGAAATTGATAGATGTTTTTGATAAATTGGAATGATGGATAAAGGGTTAGCCTAGATTACTCAAGGGAAATGCGTATTAATGAATATCTTTCTATATATACAAATACAGGTCTATATGATTTTAAAGACGTAGGGAGGAAACAGTGATATACAAAATAGCTGTAATAATAATAATAAAGTTAAAAAGTATGGCTGTATGAGTGAAACCTAAATAAAGGTTAAAATTTTACAATAAAAATATAAAAAAAATTTAAATAATTTTAAATAAATCAAATAAGTTTAATATATAATAATAAAACAACTAAATAAAGTAGTTTAAAAAATTAAAATTGTATTATCATGTATAACTCAATTCCTATACGAATGTATGAAAAATTAAGAATAAAGAAAGAAAATTCATTCCTCCCCTAACCGCGAAAAAACAGCGCCCAGGTTTGTCTAATGAAAACTGGGCCATTAGAAATATCCCCCAACCCTCCTGTCTCTTTCTTTTCTTATGTGTTTTCTTTTATAAACGTAAACGAGCAAAAGGGTCTTATCGACTCCGTACCTCGATGCCGGGCAGGGGTCGAGATGGGGAGACAAACTGGGGGATGACCCGCTCCAATCTTGTGGAGAATCTATTTCCGATTCGTTGTGCCCCTCAGGCACTCGAAACAAGGTTGTGCCAAGAAGACTAAGAGGTGGGGGTGGCAAGGAGGGTCCCTAAATGAAAAAAGGGTCAATTATCTGCGAAACAGCTCTTTTTTCGAACAACGATAATTATTTTGGAGGTTTCATCTGACATGCGCGCTTCTCATTAATAACTTTCTCTTATCATAAGAAAGAATAAGAAGGCAATACTCGGCATATAGGGCCTCTAAATATGGAGGCAGTCAATGTGGTGGAAGTGCCCCCTCCCTTCCGTCTCTTGGCTTCATTTCCCTCGTCCAGAAAACAGCCTCACGCTACCTCTATTCTATTCTTCACTCTATGACTGTACTGATGTATATACTGAGTGTGAACCTTACTTTTTCCTTTCAGAAAATTATATATAAATAAAAGTTTATTTATGTGTGATCTTGCATATCGAGAATACGCTATAGGCCTATTTGTGCAAAAATTTGCGGAAGATGGCGGCAGTAACATTCTACTTTCTGGTGAGAACTAGAGGAACTCATTGTGTTTAGTAGAACATGCTATATATAAAAGTGAATGATTGTTCCTTTGCTCTCGAAAGGCTGTGAAACCGTTTAACTTATCCCGAACGAACTTGACAGAATTACTCCTCAATACCTTACGAACACGACCGACTATGGGGATTCTCACTCCTTAGCCACAAAGCACCATAGTCATCTGTATTGCCACCCTATTGTAAAGATTATTTTTTTGCGAAAGCGTTCTATTCCATGTAATGTATCTGCAGCAAATTTTAACATTATTATTCCTTAATCTCTTAGACAAAGTACTGTGAGGGGGTTCAGAACACTAGTACCTCGGTTGCCAGTGTTGTCACCTTGTCATAACAATTAATTTTCGCAGCGAAGATTTCTGTATCGCTTAGCGTGCATGCTCTACATTTTGTACAGAGACTCACCAGCACTTTACAAACCAGCACCTCCACACCTCAAACACGCAAATATTAAGTATTGCCAATATACCTACAGGGTGTGTCCGGAAAGTATCTGGACTGGTCTCCGACTAAACCCATTTATTCACATTTGTGTACAATGAACTAGAATTCTTCAAAATAGACCCCGTGGGCATCAATACACCGCTGCTAGCGTTTTTTTTTAAAGTTTAATAGGACCCTGGAAGTCGGCAACCAGAATACTGTTTAGGCACCTCGTCAAAGTTTTTTGCACCACTGCAATCGTGTCGAAACGCCGCCCTTTTACGGCTCTCTTGACGCGGGAAAACAGAAAGAAGTCACACAGCACGAGGTCGGGATTGTAAGGTGGCTGCAGTATCGTTGCCACATTGTTTCTGGCCAAAACTTCGGCGACAACTAGCGACGTGTGACTGGACGCATTGTCATGATGGAGGGTCCAATTTTCGGCGATTTCCGGGCGCACTCGGCGAACGAGATCCTTCAAACGACTTAGCACTTCTGCGTAAAATTTACCGGTAACGGCCTGTCCGGCAGGTACAAACTCCTTGTGCACTAATCCTTTCGCGTCGAAAAACACAATGAGCATGGATTTGGCGCGCGACTTGCTCATGCGAGCTTTCTTCGGTTTTGGAGACTGCTTCAAGTGCCACTCCGCACTTTGGCGCTTGGTTTCCGGGTCATACTCGAAGATCCACGTTTCATCAGTAGTGGTAACAGTGTCTAAAAAAATTGGATCCTTTTCCAAACGTGCAACGATTTCTGCATCAACAGCCACACGCCGTGCCTTCTGCTCGTCCGTCAAAACTTTGGGCACAAGTTTCGCGCACACTTTCCTCATGTTCAAGGTTTCTGTGAGTATCTCGTAAACAATCGTTTTAGGCACATTTACTTCTTCGGCAATCAATCGCACACTGAGACGACGGTCTGAGTTCACAAGTTCCCGCACCTTCGCCACATTGTCGTCATTTCGGCTCGTTGAGGGTCGTCTAGAGCGTTCATCATCTTCAACCTCTTCACGGCTCTCTTTGAACATTTTGTGCCACTCGAACACCCTTGTACGTGACATGACATGGCCCTGATAAGCCTCCCGAATCCTCGCAGACATTTCCGAAGCGGTTTTTGTTCAGTTTCACACAGAACTTGATCGCATAACGCTGATCCACACATCGCTGCATTTCACTTTCCGCAGGTTTCGACGACGGCCGGCACACGCACTTGCTACAATCACGATCTGCTCACTCCAGCGTCTCGGAGAATACTGCCGGCCGTTCCCTCGCTTCGCTGTCATCCCCCCTAACACTTCCCGCCACCGCGACTGGTCTGCGCGCGCATTCTTACTTAGGAATAAACCAATCCCGATACTTACCGGTCATACCCTGTACCATGAATGGATCGAGATGGGGTTTCGTATTTACACTTACAATATTACTTAATTTAAAAAAATGGAATATGTCATAGTTTTATTAATTTATATGCATAAGACCTAATCCATGTTCTAACATCACACGAAAACTGAACAGACTGTAATCGACTTTGGTATGATTATATAAGACACTCTGTACACGTTATAGGTATGTTAAAATGTAATTTGAATACGGTTTTGATGCAAATGAGAACATATTTTCACTTATTAGCAAACGAATTTTCGCCTTGACTCATTCAAAAAGCAAATAGATATGTAGATGGAATGCGCAAATTCTCTTTGTTTTAATCGTATTAGTATTTGAAGCTAATTATCTTTTCTGTGGTAGCTAGCGTCAAACATTGAACACATATTTTGACCATCACGTAAAAACTGTTAAACCGATGCATCCAAACTTGTCATGATACAAGACATTGCTCACAATTTTAGTCAGATATAAAATTTCAAGGTCATTACCGTTTCCATGATATTGAGATCCAATTATTCAATTTACATTCACCGATAATGTAAGAATTCTTGCGCCGATTCTAACAGAAATTTGGTATGATGAGGGAACCACTTTCAATGTTCTAGCAATATTAGAATTGAAGGGGTTATTACAAAAACAACAGTAGTCAATTCTGATTTTTTTTTATGGAAAAACTTCCAAATTCCATAATTTTGACTGAAATTCACTACATTTTAATGCAATCTGTTCACACAATACTTGTGTAACAGCCTAGTTGCTGTTCCATTTTATTTTCTTCCCCCTTTTATTTTCTTAGTACGTTTTGTTTCCTTTCTGTGTGTTCTCCTTAGCTCATTTTCTTTGTTTGGTTTTGTCACGCTTTGAGCGTGTTTCGTTTTATTTTTGCTTTGGTTTTCCGTCGTTATCTATCCAGGTTTTCGTTAGTCACGCAGCATTGACTTGGATCTAGTGCTTGTTTTTGATTAGATCGTAGTCAATGCTTGGCTCCGTGTTTCTTGCTGATTGGTGTGAATCAGCCTTCTTCTCCGTTTGATGGGAGGACTGCTCTCCCCGCCATTTTAGTTTCAGTTCCAATTTTTTCGAGCAGAAGGACGGATGTCGGGGCTTCCAGTCATTTTTCTTTTCCAAAGCCCTAACTACGAATGGTAACTATAACAATTAAATGTAAAATTTAGTATATAGAAGAATATTTTGACTGATTTCGTCCATTCCGATGAAAGATATATTAATCGTTGTAAGAAGAAAATACCGATACAAGTGCTAATAAGACAGTACATTTAATCGACAACGTTACTACGAAATTTTCACCTCAATAACAAATATTATTTTATATTTTGAGATTATTTGTCAGTATGTGTAATATGTTCTAAATTTCGGTATGGGGCCGCTATTGACCGAATTCTTACATTTCAAGTATAGGATCGTTGGATTCCAATAATCAAATGCCAAATTCTTAGTCTCGAGTTTCCGAATCTGTTTAAAAATTCCGGTTGGCAATGTTAACATCAACATTATTAGTCAAATTACCGACATGTTTCTTCAACCATTTTTACGTACAGTTTACCGATAAATTTTGACTTTAATTGTACAATTTGATACTTCGACATGATTAGTTAATTTTGGTTTCAACTCCAGCAATTATTCTCCGTTAAATAGTCATAGTTTATAACATTATATTTGCTTATTCAAGATTTATTCAGAACGTCAATTGTGTAACGTAGTAATCATCTGTAATGACGTCACGCCTAATATGACTAACTTGTTTCTTTCGTTAAGGTGTATTTTGAACAATAACTTCATTTCTGTAAGTAATTATGTAGTAAAACTTTTCCAAATTGAACAACAATATTTTGAGACTAACTTGTAAAAATTTCAGCGAGATTTATTAATTATTATACAAATTATGGACATTTATATCTGACAAACCAACTTTCGTTTCGGCTTAATTAATTCAATGTATACAAGATAGACGATACAAATTTCTTTGCTTCCTACAGCCACAATAGTAATTCTGTTTTGATTTTTATGAATTGCAAACTCCAAAAGCTTACATTATGTAAATTCAGTTGAATAAATAGAAATTTTGAAATTTTTATTTTTCTTCGAACAATCCTGTGTTTCTGTTCAATGAACGTAGTATGGAAAACCTCTCAATTAACTAGGTACGAATTAAAGCATTAGTTGATAATCCATATACAGTGTATAATAATATTTATGATGTGCAGGGATTTATTTCATGTTTGCCATGATATTCATCTGAATTTAACTACGAATCATTACGTGAAGTTTGACAGCAATTGATACTAAATTATTTCTCTGTTTCGGTAAAACCATCGTTTTGAGTGATGCGTTTTTAATTAGATTAGGTTGGTTCATAAATCCGTAGGCCTGTGGTAGGATTCTTTCGACAACTGAGATGTGATAACTTGGGAAAGGAACTATATATTGAATTTCTGCTTATTATGCGTTGACATATGAATTGACTCCAGTATGTGATTTAAGTGAATTGATATTATTTGCATTTTTGCGTTATGATACGACGTTTAGATTGAGTTGCGACCGTCATTCGTTGTGTTCGTCTTTATTTCAGGAATTGCGATTCCAGACTACAGGTGTGGGTCCTACTAAGGTAAAGGTAAGACATGGTCTTTTGCCACCCTGTAGACTTCGAAGTGAGTAAAGACACCGTATGAGTCACATATGAATTGATATGTGTATGATAATTTGAGATTATTCCCAAGTATGGATTTGAGTTTTTCGTTCTTAATCTATCGCTAATCTGAACCAGCTGGTACTTCATAGTATGAACCGACGATCTAATTAAAAGATTGGAGGTGTCGCCTTACCGGTATTTCCTCCCTCGTTCTAAATTATTGTTTTTCGCAGCGATCACAAGGATCTGGAATCCTCTTTCCCAGATATTCTTAAATCTGGAAGACATTTCTGCGCCTCTCGTCTGGGGTGTAGAAAATGTTTGGAGCTAGAGTTTTGGTTAGATGCGTTGCGTGGGTACTCTAGGCTCCTGGCGACCCTATTTATATTCCTGGATTGTTTTTTGGTGTTGCAGTTTTGACTTCACCTAGGCAGGAATTGTGATTTTGGTGATCATGGGTTTGGGTGGCGTTTCAGTTTTTGGCGATTCCCAGCCAGGATCTGTGTTGCTTCACTTGTGTGAACAGATTATATCAGAAATGTTATGAATTTCAGTGAATATATCACTGTCAAATTTGTACCCCGTCTGCTGAACATTGAGCAAAAGGAACATCGCGTCGCAGTCTCCCAAGATCCCCATGACAATGCCGCGGATCATCCTTCGCGTCCAGGATCATAACCAGTGACGAGTATTGGTTATGTGGGTACAACCCTGAAACAAAGAAACAGTCATCTCAAGCGAAGAAGGCAACACATTGCCTCAATCGCCGGAAGCTAGGCGAAGTATGTTCGATGTCTCTGTGTCCGATTTGTCTAATCCAAAATTTCACATTGGTTCGTTGTTATACCTTTCTGTCTATGATGTAATTGCAAACTACCACACCCACACATGATCACAAATAATCACCACTACAACAACTCTAGATGTTAACACAGCGATGTCACTTGGTACACTTCCTTATCAATATTGCAGCTTATTCTCACTGCAAACGCATCCTTGTACTGCCATCTGTTGGCGCGCTACAGAACTAGTCCGGGAACTTTTTGATACACCATTGTATTTACAGATCATCAGCATAAGGATAATAATACGAAAAACAGAGGATATAAAACGTAGTGGTCCTAGAACGAAGTCTTGTGGCACTCCTAATGATATCGTAATCCAAGAAGAATTATTATTTGTCAAAAGTAACACACTGTTGACGACCTTTCAGGTAGGAAGAAACCCATTGAACTGTAATCAGCATGAGGTTATAAGAAGAAAGTTTAGTTATAGATAAACAAACAAATTAATAAGTAATAGCGTAAAGTATGAATGGTAATTACGTAATTGAAGTAGTTGAAAATTTGCCCCAGACTCCAACAACTACATAAATATAATGTTTGTTAAGAAGAGAAACTTCTTGTATTTTCTTATAGCTATTCAATAGATTGTTTGCACAGTAGAAAAGAAGTAGACATATTTCATTTCTTTTTTTGAGAGAGAGTTGTGGATGGTTTCCTGAATAACTTGTCTGGAAGCAGTACTTTCTTGTTTCACCTTTAGAACTAGAACTTCTGTTTTCTCTTCACCCTCCCAATATATTTTTCTATCCCCATCCCTCTTTCCTTCTTTTAACAATTAGTAGGGACACATTTCACCAGAACGAGACTAACATATAGAGAGCTTTTGTTTGTAAGATGTAAGATTGAAAGTTGTCGTCGAGGAAACCCGCAGAGTTTTTCAAAAGCATTACTCTGTACTAATTTTTTTTCTACTCTCTTTCATCCATTTCTTTTCGTCTTTTGAAAAAAAAAATCATTTTCCGTCCCTTTCTAGGTTATTCTTTCCTACACCTGGAAAACTTCCACACACATACAGAGTTCCTCTTTCAACTCACATTTTTACCCTCTCTACTCCCTCTCCACTCCTTTTCCCTCATCCAAAAAACGTCTTTTTCACCAGCAAGAACATTATAAAAAAGAATTCTATCCGAACTCTTTTGTTCAGTGCCATCTAGCGTCGCCTTTTGAAGTTACCTTCTACTGCAAATTAGGGCTTTCTCCTCTATTCATTTTCACGATCTCTCTTTTTTTTTTCGTCTTTCGTTTCCATATCTTTTTTCTCTCCTTTCATTCTATCTTTTGGTCTCTTTTTCTGAAAGAAAAAAAGTACCTACCTAACTCTACTTTTATTTCTGAAATTTTCGTCTCTACTTTCTTTACAAATTCTACTCCAACCCGTTTTTTTTTTTTTTCAAAATTCTGATATTTTCATCAGTGGTTACAACTTTTTAGAATCAAGCATATTTTCAAAATGTCTCTTGCCCACAAAAATGTACAATTGAGATATTGGCATGATTGATTTAGTTTATTGCATTATTTTCTAACACATTAGCAAGGTTTAATGAATTCAGAACGCCTGTAAAATCATTTAATTATCAAAAGAAATAAGAGTATAGAAACATCCAAATTCTTTTTTTTTTTTTTTAATGGAAAATCTTGGTAAACTAAAACTGTTATCACTATTTCCAAAATATTCACGGTTGTAAATTTCCCCCTAACTTTGAAAAATAAAAAGTGTATTTTATTACAAGTGTTTTTCTTGATTTCCCAACAGTTATGGCTCTTGAACAAGGGACATTTTACAACTAATTAAAGAACTACTAAATTTTTGGCTGTGACACACTTATGCTTACTGACTTTGTAATAATTCTTGGTTAGTTTAATATGCTTTTATAAATAGTGCTATCAGGGGCGGATCTAGGATTTTTGTGAGGGGAAGGCATGTCTGAAGAATAGACCCAGAACCTTTTCGACATTTTGGTAATAAATTATTTGTTAAAAATATAATGCTCTGCTTATTGCTAAGATTTATCATCCCTTATTCCCAAAAGTTGGTTTCTAGTATTGTTCGCAAACAAATCGAAGTTTTCTCTGAGGCAAATAGCTAAAATATTCCATAAAGATATCTTTTCTTGAGTTGGGGGGCGCGCGCTCCCTCTCTGGATCCGCTACTGGTGTGGGTATATGTTTTTGGTGCACAGGAGTGCGTAGGTGAACAGGATATTTAATAAAACACATGATAAAAATAAATATGAAATATTTTCCCATTGTAGAGGGAAATATGTAGAGGAAATTTTATAATAAAAAAAAAATGGTGTTAATCTAATTTTAAACTACGCGATATAAGTCTTGTATTATTATGAAGGAAATAGCTGATTTGTCTACCTATTGGTGTGAGGTTAATCAAATATATTGGCAATACTAACAATTGTAATATTACTACTGCTAATACTATTACAACAAGTCAACAATAACAACTACTAATACTATTAATACTGCAACTAATAGTACTGATACTATAACAACTACCACTGCTACATCTGCTAGAACAAGGGCCGCGGTGGCTCAGTGGTAGGGTTACATGTTCTTTCATTGACAACAAAAACCTCGACAACACAAGTCATTGACAGTATATTTCATCGACAGCACAAGTCATTGACAGTATAGTTCGTCAACAAGTCAATTCATCGATAACAGTTTCATCGAGAGCACTTCTATCGACACACATCGACAGCACTTTCATCGACACCAATTCCATCGACTGTATAGTTCATCGACGCAACATTTCATGGACATCAGAATTCATCGAAAGTAATTTGATCGACAGCACTTTCAGCTACAACTCTTTCATCGCCTCCACTTTCATCGACAATCAGTTACAGCGAAAGCAATTTCGCACGACTATTAAAGTTCTCCTTTCGTCCTCTACATATTCTACAAATTTAATCTTCCTACGGTGTCTCCTTCTTGGTGTTGCATTTCCTAATGGCGAGCAGTGTATTTTATTTTATTTCATTTGAAGGGAGGGTGCTATAACTTTACATACGTATTTTGTATTGGTACCTTTGTGCCCTCGGTGAAGGTATACATGCTTATCCATTTGAAAGGAGAGACAAAGACGTATGCAACTTACGAGGGAGGATGAGAGGAAAATCTTCCCTATAATGCTGAATGTTCTCTATAAGTTTTGAGTCTGGCATGTACTTTTCCTCTGAAGTACACTACATCCCCACCCCCTTCCATCCGGTAAAGTTACCGAGGACGAGGACAATAAGGCGATTAACAACACCCCGTAAAGTTTCATGTTTGAAAAATTATCCGAGATTTTTCTCTCAATCTTAAGCGTGTAGGAATATTTCTCGAGTTAGAGGGACTTTCAAGGCTCGTTGGAGTGATTCCGTTGCAGAGAAGCTGGTAACATTGATTGATTTTGTTTCAAAGCAACGCTCAAGTACATTATCAATAAACATGGAGCAGAATAGAGTGACATTTACAACCAGTAAACGGGTCATGCCACTTGCTGTTTATCACGTGTTTGAAACGGAAACTTTTCAACGAATGTATTCTACCTGTTGTGACATATTGATCGGAGACGTGGATACTTACAAAATCAGACATTCACCGTCGCCAGATTACACAGCGAAGCGTGGAGAAATGTATGCTCGGAATAACCCGCAAAGATAGGAAAAGAAGTACATGAATCAGGAAGATGATATGAGTATCATTGGTAGCAACTACACGACGAATTAGTTCATTGAGGACCTCCGCCACAGCAGGTCGTGCTCCTCTGGAAACTCTTCGGAAAAGAGGAATAGATTACTTTAATCTGCTTAGTAGTTTCTATTTTCGATTCAGCAAGTGAAAGCTCGTGTAGATCTGTATCATTGTCAGAAACTCGATCACAAGAAATATGCGGATTGAAAACATTAGCATCTGCCAATGATACATTAGCATCGTGATGTGAGTTGCCAATATGAATGGAAAGCCCTCTAGGACTTACAAAATATTTCCCACAATGTGGGCAAAAAACCTCATTCAAATTCCTGATGGGCACAAGGACACTGTCACTAGAATTCCCAACATTACCTGAAGAAGCAGTAGGGTTAATTGAAGGTACCTTATTGACTGCAAGGGTGCCTACATCAACCGTGCTGGCGTGCAGCATGTTCAGTGGTGAAACGTTGATGAGTTTCACAAACTTTCTTGAAGAATCATAGATGGGAATAGTGTGGGCAAAAGAAGTAGATTGTAGAAAAAGCATTAAGCGGAAAAACTGGTGATTCCTGTGACATTGTTTGAGCTGGCGCACAAAGCATTAGTAACTGTAAGGATTTTAAATATTATAATATTGGAATTTTAATTGTTGTGGGACAATTAATCATACGCTACTCCCACAACACAAGATTAATCACACTGAATCACAGCACATCATATCACATCACACTCCATCACATCGCCAAACGACCATCATAATGTTTTGAATATTTTTATTCAATAATGATCGTTGTAAATCAGAAATAATAACTCAATTCAATTAAGATTTGAATAAATTGTAATACGTAAGGTATATGTACTACAATAGTAGTAGTTGTTGTTGTTATTGTTGTAATAGCTGTTGTTGTTATAGTAGCACTACTACAAAAATTAGTGTTGCCAGCCAACATATTCTATTCACCATGTAGCAACGGGCAGGAAAATCAGCTATCAGATGTTTCGAAACCACAATATGCTAAATCAACACCATGTTATGTACTTAAGAAAAGGAAGAAGGATTGTGAAATTAAAAGACACAAAATGTGTACGGATTATTTTCCCTTTACCAGCTGCAAATACATTCTGAAACAATGTTCACACTTTATATTTTCAATATGTTATGATGTCAAATTGAAATGGTAGTAAGCACTCATCCTTTACTGAATAATGATATTGCTTCGTTTTTTTTAAAAGGTTCTGTGATAAAATGAGAAACTTTCTGGTGAGTCATAAATAAAGTACTATATGAATCACACCTAGATAGGACGTCACACAAAACCTTGACATATGTTCGTATGCAGGAGCAAAAGTTCGTTTTCATTATTAACTTGATTCATTAGGTCTTGTGTAGCGTTTTAATGCTGTTACTCACAGAGTTAGTTCACCTAGTTAAAAGCTTTGGAACGGTTCAAAGCATCATTTTAAGATTTCAGTTTATGGTTTAGTCCTACGTTCCTGTTACCATTAAAATATCATAGGACAGAAATAGAAGCTGGTTCTTCTAAAATGCAATTACACGCAAATTAAAACCGTGGAAGTTTCGATCTAAAAAAAAGACCTTTATATTAACATTTCATGATAGATAATCTAACAGTATTTATTAATGTTGATGGTAGCTATTATGATTTTAAAGTGAAATATGAAATACATTCCGAATCATTATTCTAGTAAGAAAGCGAGAGAGAAAGTCGAACGGTTTAAAATTTAGAGCTATTTCTGAAAGATCGTAAACCATATACCCAAGTTTTATATGGAAAATTAAACTTTGTAGTCTTCGAGTTCGGACTTATATATTGTGTGATTATTATCCTGAGCAATAATGATTACATGTCAAGTTAAAAAAAAATAACATTTGAAACCTGATTTACCCCACCACGTTGGGTAAGTCCGAACTACGCAGTCAATGGTGAGATAAAAGGGGGAGTTGCCCCCAAGAAAATATAAATAACAATTTAAATCGCTACACTACGCCCTTGCCATGACATATTTAAGAACCCTAACGCATGTTGCTTACCACAACACTGGGCCTCGGAAAACTGAACCATTTTGTAACATCGAATTATGGAATCTTTTTTTTTTTTATTATTTAGGATGTGGTGGGTTACTCATATACCTATTCAGTTACCGACACAGGCTACATTTGTACTTTTTTTTCTAAGGATTTGGGATCGAAATCACTGCACATCTCATGACACCACATTAAACACGAACAACACTGAATCCAGTCTATGTATTTCTGTTTACAGAAAATGCAGTAATATTCATCATCCAGATATACACAGCCAATTTTAAATCATAGATTTTTTCGGTAAATACTCTGCACCACCTCCTATGTACCTACTGGGATATAGAACCAACCCCGGTACCTAGTCTATTCAGGGATTTTTTAACAGAAAGGTGTCAACCTTGACTTCAATACTTCTGACACCTTTCCCCCCCCCCCACACACACACACGCAATCATCAGTGATCCCCTTTCCAAGTCTAACGAAGTTTTTGACACCTACACTACTTTTCACGCCATCTACTACCTAAAATACAGAACTAAATATCGATATCTTTTAGTGGGGTCAATCCGAACGAGCCAGGAATCTGCCGTTCGGCATTAACCCCCACTCTTCAATGTAATACTCCACTTCTCGCCTGAACAAAGGAAATTAATACCTTGGTGTTGTTGCAGATTACAGGTCAATGTCGGCTATTTTCAGTAAATATATTTTAACCAAAAATTATAATTCCTTAGCATTATAACATACGTATGTTTGAAAAGTCTTTCCGTGAATATTCTCGACAGCAATAAGACGCTTACACATTTCAGTTTTTCTTATAAAAGTGCTTCACATGAAAAACCAACGAACCACCGACTTCCAATCGGCAGTGCTACCAGTCGTTGGAAAATAGCATGTTCGAAATTACCCGCCGTTTGGATTTACCCCTCGCTCCCGTAGTGAAAGTCGTTACCGGATAATCTACACGAAAGAACACGGACAGTATCATATTTTGCCCATATCATTCATCCTTGTTGATATTTTCTTCGGTGGCTCTCAGTTACAATAGATGATGTTAAGATGGTTTCTTCCATTATGGCAAGGTATGCCATCTTTCCCCTGGCTTCGCTCATGCATAGTGGCTCCAGAAATCCGGTAATCCGAATCAACAACACACTCTCTTTCTGTGTGTGCGTGGTCATAAGTTTAAGTCCCGTGTGATTCTATTGAACGAAATGATTTGGATCTCACTTTACCAAAAACTATAATTTTGCTAGAAAATCACCAACTCGATTAACAATTCAATAAAGCTCTATGTCTAATTCCTGTGCGTGAGTTTCTCAATTGGATATCAATTACCATAATTCATTTAAGCTGATGCTACATTTAAAGGTAGAAGTGGTGTTTCTGCTCAGAGGCAGCTATACACTGCAAGAATTATACCTTTGAATTTGTGGGGCACCCACAATTTTTGAGAGGCAGTGGCGAACCCAGGGTTGGGTTTAGAGGAGGCGATTCTTTGCTTGCGAGGTCTTGGGAGGGAACAGATTAATTTAAAAAAACGATGGTAAAATATGAATCCCTGTGCCCGTCACTAATTCTCAGAAATTGTGTGTATATTATAGCGCCTATTTCTCAGAGGGAGTGATGGGCACAGGGATTTATATTTTACCATCAATTTTTCTATTAATCAGTTCCCTCCCAAGAACTGGAAGGCAAAGAACCGCCCCTCTAAACCCAACCCTGGGTTCGCCACTGCCTCTCAGAAATTGTGGGTACAAAATCGCCATTTTGTGTCCACTATTCAAAGTAGTTTTTACAGTGTATAATCTCATGGCCTCAGCAGGGTGAACCCATGGTGGAATCCTTTTAAGAGGGAGATATCGATCAAAAAGAAAACCTCACTCAGTTCATTTCTAAAAAAATGGGACAACATACAATGATTAAATTTTAGGATCAAAGGTTAGGGCCTTTCGTAGTTAGGTTGTTAAATTAATCTTTTTTGAGATAAATGACCTTGTATTTTATAAATTGTACATGAATGACTGTGTTTAGACATTATTTACCTCAAAGGAGAACACCGAGCCGCCATAGCTTAGTGGTAGAGGGTTGGGGTAGCATTCGGGAGGTCGTCGGTTCGATCACAGCGGCTGACCTTTCTGATTTATGTTCTTCCAAGGTTTTTCCTAGTCACACCAGGCAAATGCCGGAATGGCACCTTCAACATAGACCCTGGCCTACACCTTCCCGAATCCTTTCCCCTCCCCTATCTCGGCCTGAGCCTTAGATGCTTACAGGCCATAAATAAAATTAAATTCAAGACAGAACATTTAATTTCAGATCTAATAATATAGATATAATTACTTCTTAGTGTAGGCATTTAAAAAAAAAAAGTATTCCAAAATTTTGGTTGAGGTTTTGATGATCAGAAATTGTACAAAATATAAAAATTCAAGCCTATATTTTGTAACATTTTTCTTATCAGAATTAAATAAAATTAGCTTGACATTAAGGCTAATAACATAAAGAAAAGAACTTATTTTGTTTCAATCTAATATTTCTTATGAAACTCGAGTTATTCAAAAAGGCGTCCCATGCGAAAAATTTCATGACGGCCTCCCCTTTCTATCCCCTGTTGGATTAAAAAATATGGAAACTTGTTTGTTTTTTTTACTTGGAAGTACATATGAATAACATTATATTATTTCCGAATATTTTTTCTCTTTGAAATTTGTGTGACAACCTATTATTTATCAATGTGACGAAAATAATGGAATGAGTAATAAATTAATAGAGTAACGACAAAAAGAAACATCACACATCAAACTAATGGACAGAATAGTGAAATAAATGTGTTATCTCTTCCCAGTACAATGTCTATTTAAGAAGAAATTGGAATTATTTTCTCCTACATTAACCATAACATGTGCTCATAAGCTCGGGGCAAAACAAAATGTATTCTTGCAAATGCACACAAATTATAGGGGTGTTTTCCATTCCTGGTGACTACACTGAAAGCTGCTTCCACTCAGGGTGTTGAATGTTTCGCTTTTTGGATACCGTTCATTGTTCCTAAGTCACTGATTAGATTGTTTAACTTTATGGAAGAGATCAAATATCACCCATAATATTGGACTACTCACAGAACTGCTACAAAATAACACAGACTACCAAAATTTGTTTCACCTCCACCTTCTCCCTGTCAGAAACTACAGCGTTCCTTCAAAGCCTTCTTCATGAGATATACAGCAAAATAATGGAAACACTTGGCAAAAGTGTGAAATATTGTAACTTGGCTTGGTAACACTGAACACTGCGTAAATCAATCATCTCTTGTTTGTTACAGGTAGGATGGATTGCGCACTAGTCGTAGAGTGAGGCAGTGTGGTTGTGGACGTGCAAATGTGGTGAGTGACCAGTTTGTTTGTCCGACTTGACGGATTTTCAAAGAGGTCTAATTGTGGGTGCCCGTCTAACAGGAGTATCTGTGAGCAAAACAGCGACGTTATGCGATATAACACAAGGTACGGTCTCGATATTTATGACCACATACACAGTAAAACAGAATCGGCGAAGCACAATTGTTGTCGAAAGACAAAGTTGCAGGATAGGGACCGACGGGCTTTGAAGCGGGTTGTGACGTCACAGAAGAAAAGAGCGGCCGAGAAAGTGACCACAGAACGTAATCTGCACCTAAACACCCCAGTGTCGTCCAAAATAGTGAGGCGAGAACAGCATAACATGTGTATCCATGGGCGTCTTATTCCCAAACGCCTAATAACAGACAAGAATGCTCAAAGTCAACATGCGTGGTACAATGCCTACAAAAACTGGCCGTTAGAGAAATGGAAACTTGTCGTGTAGTCAGATGAGGCATCCGTTACCCTCTTTCCCACCACTGGACACGTGTTTGTATGGCAAACACCCTCTGAAGCATACAATG
>JAGDQP010023110.1:8962-29588 GCA_022664845.1 Lepisma saccharinum
TACACTTTATTTTTAAAAGCAAACTACAAATGTGTCTGAAGCGTAAAGTTCTTGCCTGTAACTATGTACGGCTGTGAAACTTGGACATTGAATGCGCAAACGACTCAAAGATTAAATGTTCCACAAAGAACAATGAAGAGATGCATGCTAGGAATAATTAGGAGGGACAGGAAGACAAATGAATGAATTCGCGCACAAACAAATGTAGAAGATGAAGTGGAGATGAGCCGGTCAGATAGCTAGACAAACAGATGGAAGGTGGAAAACAAATGTACTACATTGGATTCCTAAAGAAAAGAAACGACTGAGACGACGTCCAAATGCAAGACGTATATATATATGTGTGTGTGTGTGTAAATAATAAATAAATCACAGCCATACTCAATCCATTAGTGGATGAGGCCTCTCCTCCCTTCGGTGGTCTACTGCTCCCACACTGACTAGACGGGTTGAGAGAGGAGAGCCGAAGCTCTCACTGTGGTCGCCACTGTCTTTTATTCACAGCAACTCCCCAATTGTGCTCACCATGTTGGGTCAACACCGACATTTTTGAGCCCCCACCGGGAATCGAAGCGGGGACCGCTCGCACTGAAATCGAGAGCGCTACCGACTAGGCTACGCAGGAGCTCATATATATATATATATATATGAATCATATACATATGTATGGGATAGGGAATATATATTGATAGAGGGGAAAGGGATCTAAATTATACAAAGCGTAACACAGCATATTATGTTTTAAGAAATGCATTCGTCATAAGTTCACATTCCTTGAAGTACAGGAAGAGGAGAAAATAGCGTATTATTCATCATATGTCGAACCTAAAAGTGAGAGGGTTAAAAATTGTATATTCCCTAGAAACAAAGCGTTAGTTTACGAAGTCTATATTTATGTATCAATATGTTTACAAGATGAAAATGTTTTTCATGGATTCGCATTTTGTAATTATAATAATTATGTGATGGCCCAGTATCAGCAACCTTGCTCCACGAGGTAAAGTACTCCCAACTTGTGTTTTTACCTGTTGTTTGATTACCTTTGTTAGGGTATAAAACGTTAGAAGCGTAGCAGAAGTACAATCCTTCACAGTGACGTACGAAATATTCAATTCTGAATTAAATCTTTCTAAAACAAAATCGAGATTGAAAAGCGTATCATCTTGCTTCCTCTTTCCCCTATATATCAGAACTATTTGAGGGTTGGTATCACTGTTCTGAGAATAAATGTTTATTTTAGAAATGCAATCTTCAGAAAATTAAAATGTAATTAACAGTGCGTCAAGAATTAGCGTTAGTGAAATGTTTTATTTTTTTAAAATATAAATAAAAAAAATATATTTTCAACGATTGATTCCAACTGTTTATTATATACATACGTGATTTGCAGTTCTTCTTTCAACCATCGCAAGCAATTGACCACTCATTTGAATTGAAAAATAATTAAATATATGCAATCAATCAACAGCAAATTAATTACCTCTAATTGCCACACACAGAGAGAGAAAGGCACACATGTATATAACATTAAATTGATTCATTGCAATAATGATGAATAGTCTTGTTGCAAATGTTAAACCTTACTGACAGAAATGGAAAGAAGTTAATAGAATAGACTGGGATGAACTGTGTAAACAAAATTACTTGAATTACTATCGCATTTCCAACAGAGGTCTCACGAGTCAATCTTCTAAAAACATATCTGTTGGATGTTATAAAGAACTTGATTCCCTAACAACAATGCCAAAAGAATTTCTGTTTTATAAAAGAAAATATCCTTAGGAAAAGTAGAATATAATAAAAATGAATTATTACTGAAACGTGGATGTTTAGACATTAAAATGCTTAGAAAGACGTCGGCAAATAGTCAGTAAATACTTTCAAAACAAGTCGGCAAATAGAAACAATATAGTGGAACTAATAGGAAGCGAAGTTCCAACATAGAGCTAATATTATCATAAGAATATGTTGATGCTTTTTTGACTTCTAAAAGAACTATGATAAACAGACAATAGAACTAGCTATGGATAATCCTCTATCAGCCTTCATATCTAATCTAGTCAGGAATACAATTGAAAAACGAATCCAAATACATTAAGATAGCGTGCTTAAGATGGTCGCCGATGGTTGAAGAACTTAACAATTAGCACCTTCAATTAAAATTTACACTGGAAAAAGAAATCAACGTCACTTCGAATATTTTGGACTTCATATTAAAGTAAGTATACGGAACCACAGCAATCAATATACCCAAAAAAGGCAGAAGCTAAAACAAGCCACACACAAGCTTCTTCAGTGTACAACATTAAGTAGAAAGAAAACGGCAGATGAATTTATTTCGAAGAGAAGAGAAGATGGATTTCATGTTTTGATTAAACTGATCTAACGAAAAAAATGGACACAATAGTACAGTTGGGAATTAGATCAATAGAATCCACTGAAAAATTACCAAAAAGGAATAGAAGATAGATCTCTATTAATCTAAATCTAAACTCTATAGACTACGCCTCGTTGTAACGAAATATTCCTACAAGCTGGGTTTTGGAAAAAGACTGCCATTTAACGCACGGTATTTTGGGTTATATGTTTCGATTTGTCTCCTCAAGTACGTCGTGGAACTATTTGGTACTGGCTAGTATCGTGTAAGGGATAGGGATATCCCAAGGATATTCCCGTAGAAATATTGGATATCCCAAGTATATCCAAGTGTATTTCTAGGAGAACATTCTACTAATATTAAAAGTTTGGAATGAGAATGTTCCTGGGAACAATCTAAGGATATTCTCGAATATTCTAAAATGGCTCGCTGTTTCGAGATATTCTCAGAATGTTCTATGGATATTCCTGAAATTCCAACCTAACCTTGTAATATTCTCCAAAATATATGCTGGAATGCCCCTATTTGAAAATTGCTGGAAGATTCCACATACATTGGAGATCTAAAAGGGATATTCTTGGAATATCCTGCGCTCTGTTGATATTGTTAGTCACAGACAGACAGACAGACAGACAAACCAAAACAAATGCATAGGCCCTGTAGGTTTTTCTGAAAGCAAAGATTTTCTATTTATACACAATTTAGTTTACAAATTAAACGCGAAATGAAGACATTGTGTTTGAACTACCTCTACAAATTATTAACTTTAGTCACAAAGTTCGGAAAAGAATAATAGGTGTCAGAAGTATTAGCTTTTGGCATATTTGCTAAGATTTTACTTAGTTACACCATTCGAATACTGGGATGTAACCTATAATATAGCCCGTAAATAGTAATTTCCTCATTTCTTTGGTGATACCAAAGAATTGGACATGTAGCGTTAAGGGCCCTTAAATACCAGAAACTTCCAGTGTTTCTTGTTTAGACACAAGACTCCATGAGTGTTTGTTAACTTGCGACTCGAAATAAAAAGGAAATAATTCTGATTATAGATAACGTTTGTGTAGATATTATATAATGAAGGATGTAACTAAAGATAGGAGGGAAAGTAAGAGATCGAACACAGGACCCCGAGATAAAGTTGACAAGAATATCCTATCAGGAACTCAAAACTCATCAGTTTTATATTGTAGCACACACATGATACATAGAAATGATACAAAAAATGGATATGTTTTCTGAAAAGATAAAAATCTTAGAAATTCCCTTTAGTTTATGAAAAGGGAGGAGTCAATGCAAACAGTAGGGTTCACATGAAGACACGAGGAGACGCAAACTAACTACTGTATAATTTTCTTGATGATTGATGACCAAACATTATAAAATATCATTATGTCAAATAGAAAGAAATAAAGAGGTTAGTTACAGAGAATCCGTAATAAATTGCATATTATTGAAGACTTAATAGCAGAACAAAACAAAAAATTTGTAACCATTACATAAAACAAGATAAATGTATGTGATATGCATTATTTTTGTATTCCTATATCTCATACAGGTATCATAAAAGTGTGGTGAATAAAATCACGATAATTTGTTTCTGATGCTTACTGATAAGCGCTCATTTTTCTTGGTTCTTTTTTTTTTTCATAAAGAGATTTATCAGCGATGCGTATCAAAACAGTTAAGTAGGCATTCGCGTGTGGTACAATTATTGCAAAAGTAGACAAAACGAATTTAAGAACCGCACATTGTAAGAAGACAATGAAAACACTATATAATCGATACATATTGAATCGATACGGTCGTTTAAGAAAAAATCGCACTTTTGAAAACACATATTAACACGTTTAACACGAAGTTATATTAATATTAACACGTTTAATACAAAAACATTAAGAGGATCTACTCTTTCTTCCAATGTATTTGTTTTATTTATGACCTTTAGACATCTAAGATCACGTCGGAATAGAGAAGGAGAAAGGATGCTGGAAGGCGTTGAACAGGGTCTAAGTTGAGGGTACTATCCCGGCATGTGATTCGTGTGATTGAAGAAAAAACTCAGTCAGGATGGTTGGCCGCTGAGATTGAACCTACGACCTCCCTAATGCTAAACCAACGCTCAACTACGCCAACGCACAGCTGCTCGGTCTCAATGTAAATGTTATGCTACTTGTGTTTCCTATAACAAATTCAAAATGAACGTTTGAAAGTTACGAATCAATAATGACTGATAATTTGTTTTATTAACTTCAGTTGTTTTTTTGTTTTTTTTACCGACGGGCCGTAGTTCAGTTGGAAGAGCGTTAGTTTCTTAATCCGAAAGTCCTGGGATCAATTCCAGCTGCTGACTATTTGACTAATGTTTTCCTAGTGTTTTACCTCAGTCACACCAGGATAATACCGATATAGAGCCTTCAACCTCAGCCCTACCCGATTCCCTTCCCACCCTGAAGCAGAGATACCTAAAGGCCATGAATAGAATTCAACTATATGTTACTATAACGTTACAAATTCCTGTACATTTCCGCTCCTAGTCAAAAAAAAATCAAATCTATCTTTTTTTTTTTTTGCTGTTAGTTTTCTCCTCCATAAACATTAATGACTCCCTCTCTCTGGTGCTGTCCTCTTTGTTTGTTTCTCCTTCAGATATGTAAAGTGTTAATTAAAATAACTGAAAATTTCAACACTCTACACGGTCATTTATCTAAGATTTGTTCACATATAACTTCGTTAATTGTTATTACATATTTGCTATCATGTTGCAGAAAATTATTTTCTATACTTATGCAATGACAAATATTTCAAGTTTTTCAATGGAATTTAGTTCTTTTAAAAGCCGGTGAAATATTCTGAATAGACGGTTATAGGTTACAAATTTGCAAATCGCTGTCGGAGAGAAAGTTTATTTCGTTCCATTCTGGATTTCTTATGAACAAGTTTGCTACTATAAAAGTGCTTAACGTGATCTTTACTGTTGTATAGGTTATCCTTGTGGCAACATTGCGCTTAAAATGGTTTTATAAAAAGTAAGTTCAAAACTACTGTTCATAGAGGGTACGTAATTCTTTGAATGTTCAAAGGTAACATAATTTCTACATAAACATGGAATGAAGCTTGAATATTACACTTTAATATGATAATATCATCTGTACTGGGAAGGTAAAGATTTTTAACACAAAACCAAGAATTGATGAGCATAAAGATACGAATTAATAAATAATTCGTCCATAAATTTAGATAAGTTTCGAAAACTTTTACATTACTTATTTAGTTTCGTATTAAGTTCGCATATTCCTTCAAATTGGGAAAAAAGGTTCAGAAGACTTCTAAATTTCGAGCGAGTTTGTACTCAAAAATGTCTTCAAAAATGTAAAACAAGAAAAAAATAATTATTATTTTCATTTCCAGGTAGATAAGTTAAACACTTCGTTTCGATAAAACCAAACGATAATCATGCATTTAAAATCTCCTAAGATTTTATAGAACTATCACATGGTAAGTCAGTATAGATGTTAAATGTTATTCGAATACAACATCGATTGTATTTTTGAATACAACAAAGCTTCTACACTAATAATCATTTGAATATAAAATCAATAAATTGAACTACTCAATTGGAAACTCGGCAAATATCTAGCTATGCAATCGACTTATCGATCATTCGATAATTACCTTCAATCGAATATAAAATCTATTAGCAATCATTCTATTCTATGCAAAGGCAATAAAACTTATCTGATCACTATTACTTAAACGTTATTAATCGTTACTAATCGCATTTACATTAATTGAAATTTTTAAAACATTCAGTTTACAAGATTATAAAGTAAACGCATATCATTAATAATAATCTTATTTGAAGTTTAACAGCGTTAGAAGACTTACAATTTGAATTTAAATCTATTTTAAGGCCTTTAAGCAACTATGGATCAGGTCGATGAAGGTTTACAAGGAAGGAGAGGATGCGAAAGATAGCTTTTCTGTGCACACGAAATTAGACCTACCGAGCTGCTGTCGCTTAGTCGGTAGAACGTTGCCTTAGCAATCAGAAGGCTCTGGAAACGATCCCAGCGAGGACCCGCCCTGGCTGAATTTTTTCCAGTATTTTCCTCAGTACCAGGCAAATACCGAAATTGTACCTACAAACTAGACCCTGGTCGACTGACTACCTTCCAACACCCTCTCTTCCACCCTATCCCGACCTGAGATGCCTAAAGGCCATAAATAAATTGAAAAAAACCAAATAGGCCTATTTTAGTTTGTGTGGTAAATAATAATTATTGTTATCAAAGCTTCACACAATCTACATCATATTTTTCAAGACAAAACCGAACAAGTCCTTGAACTTGTCTGATTTTTACTAAAAAAACGTTAGGTTTTTGCAGGAACTAGGTTTACAAACACTAATTTCAATAGGATATGAACTTTTGTAGTAAGATTTATGTCACTAGATGTCACTAAAAGTAAGGGAAAAATAAATTAAACTCATCTCAACATATAAACATTCGGACTTATCCCATTCCAACCATCAAATTTGATTTTTAAGGCAGTCAAAATGCAAAGTTCTCTCTATAGATATTCCTAAACTTCAACATTCCTTGCTCTCTTTCTCTGTCTTTCGCGCTTACACTTTTCTTTCCCATTGCAATAAAAACAGAAAAGTAAAAATGTAAGATCCCGGATCACGTAACCTGTTGGTCACATACCCCACGCTGAACCACAGATGAGTAATTGATATGTCCTGCAAGTCATGGTTTCAATTTCATATCTCTCGTCCTATTATAGCGTAACAGCATGTTGGAACAAATGAAAATGAATTTTGCAACAATGTCTGGAATGTCACTGTTGATAAGCACTGTTAATTAAGAAGCATTAGCATCAATTACATTAGACCTATAGTTGTAGCGTCTTGTGGTCTTTATGAGTGTGGTTAAAAAAAAAAAAAATCTTGGTTTTATCGCAGGATTGAATGAAATAGAAGTTTAATATTATATCTACGGGGGAAAAGGATACACTAATGAAGTATGTCTCATGAATTTTGAATTTTAATTCTATTTATGACCTTGATTCATCCTTGTTTCAAGCTAAGATAGGGTAGTGGGACAGATGTAGGAAATAAGTCAAACAAAGCCTAATTTCAAGCTACTATTCCAATATTAGGCTGGTGTGACTCGGGAAAAATTCTGCAAAAACAGCCAGGATGGTCGGCCACTAGGTTTTTTTTTTTAATATTAGTCTGAAAATACTCGGAAAACTCATGAAAAAGGCGGGAAATTGGGAAGATGTGAATTGTTTTCTCCAGATAGACAAGGTTAGATAATTGTGTCATCACAGATCAGAGCTTCCTAAATTACTCATTAATGACACGTAGTGTATGGAACGATTGTGTGTATTTGTGTATGTGTGTGTGTGTGTGTTGGAGACATTTAGTTCCCAGTACACCCTTATAATACAAAAGTGAACAACACTTCATGAGTACACAATATCTGGCAAAGTTATAGTTGAATTATTTATGGTTATGGTGGGGGACTATTCATTGCCTCACACTGTGAGGTAAGTTGTTATTTCCTTGTATATATGTATGTGTGTGTGTGTGTGTGAGAGAGAGAGAGAGAGAGAGAAAGAAAGAGAGAGAGAGAGAGAGAAAGAGAGCAAGGTTTTGCAAGGTGTCTGTCTGGATGGATACCAGATTCTCAGGAGGGAAGTAGTTGTATTTCAGGGCGAGGAGGAAGGAAATTTTTAGCACGTGGTTTTTCGAAACTAGGACAGACATTATTCTGTCATTACAGAAAGTTTTATGAGGCATGAAGGTAAAAGAGAAAAAAAGAAGTATAACGGGAATGTAAAGGGGAAAAAAATAAGCCTTCCCATGTAAGAGACTGTGTGTGTGTTCCTGTAAAGACCGACAGCAGGAGAAAAGGAGAAAATACAGAATGTAGATGCAAACAGGTGGTTTAGGGGTTTGGGGGGGGGGGAAATTCCCTCGAGAAATGGATCTTTTACTACCACTGAGGGTGGTTCTGCTTGGTTCCTCCCTTCTCTTCTTGAATGAAGTAATTGACCTTGTAACCGGATGCTAATTATGCTTTTACTCGAGTACAAACAAAGTTTAAAGGGAAGCAAACTTTCACTTCAGGAAATTGGAAAACAAATATTTGGTTTGCAGTTTTTGATACTATATTTTCGTTGAACTGGATGCTCTTGCTCTGTTGATTTTATTTAAAACATTGTTTACTTGTTAAATAATGAAATTATGTTGTAATTCGTAGAATTATGTTTTCACGTACTTTTACAGAAATTTAGCCTCAAATGCCTGTTTTACAGAGATTTCTACATTAAATTGTTTTCATAGACTGTTACTAGATGTCAGTGTCGAGTGTTTTAAATCTATGACGTTTTTTTTTCTTCTTCCTTTTGCACTAAAATTATTTTCCAACAGAAAATTAAACGCGATTTAAAGCATTAAATCACCAATATTTTATTCTGGATCATACAAGTAGTCATTTTGCACTAAATTTTCAAAATAATTGCAACATCACTCAATAATGCTAATAGAAAAATAATAGTAATGTGATGTATTTGAAGGATATTTGATAACAGATTTCAGATCTCAGTCTGCAGAGTTCAAATACGATTTTGATACTGATTTTCCGGATTAAAAAAAAAAGAAACGCTTGGTTGCTTATGACTTCAAAATAAAAGCTAAAATCAATTAGATGTGCACGGTACCACGAGACCTTAAAAAACATCATGAATAATATTGCAAATTGGTGTATTATCAATCAATTCGGAGTCAACGCGAGTAATTGCAAAGAATTATCGTTCGCTAGAAATAAAATGCTTCATCAATTTAATTTTGCAATTAACATATTTGAATTAGACATGACATAATTAAAGGTCTTAGTATTACGTCTGGTAATACTATAAAAATATTTTTTAACTATATCGTATAGGCTCCACAGCCAATATAACCAAAGTAGTTTCGAAATTCAAATTAGGACGCTAAAAATACTGATAACTAAAATTCTAAAATGTTTTATTTTTAATAGTGAATATTCGAAAGATAGTTTCTATGAAACTGATTTTTCTGTCAATGACTCGTTGAGGAATGTAAAACTATCTAAATATGAAATTTAGAATAGCAAGTTCATATTTTTCTTCTTTGATAATTTTGTCGTTATTTTTCAGTGGAATCAATCAATAAAGTTATTTTTTTGGGCCCTCAGAGCCACCCAGACGGGACTTCTGGCCAACTTAGGCCACTTTCGTCCTTTGATTCATGAATATTGGTGTGGAAAAACTAAAGTTTTTTTTTATTTAATTGTATCAATAGCAATTCATCCGATCGAACCCTGCACCAGGGCGCTCCAACCTCTACCAAGAAACAGCCCGGAAGCCCACCGCGGCAGCGTAGTTGTAGCTTTCCATAAAGGCTTAGATTGGAAGTGGACATAATCTTCCATAATTAAGTGAACCGGAAGCGGCCAAACGAGCGAACCTATTTAGATATAAATTATTACTAACTAATTAGATTTAGTCAGTCAAATTAGGTATTATCTTGTGAATATTTGAGACTTAGGTTTGAGGACAGTGTTTGTAATTTAGTAGGGTGTTATTGAATAAAGTTAAGATGTGGATAATGTCAGTCTTCTCGAAGAATACAGTCCATCTATAATTTTGATATGAAGCTTCGTCATATCCGTGGAATTGTTTGCTGATAAAATTTCTTATCGTATAAAATTTGAAATTCTGAAATTAAAGTGCTCAAATTTGAAGTAAGTTAAGTTTAGATTGTATACATTTAGTTTCGTTGTTGTGTAGTTACTTCCGGGTTTGATTTGTCTTAATTATTTTTCTTTTTCTTTATGATGTCTCTTCTCCCACATACACGGATAAAAAATAAAGTAACCTATTTTTGGGTTACTAGTAACCTTTTATTTTTTTCCGTGTACACATGGCAGTCCACTGATTTTAGGATGTTCAAGTGGTTGTTGTAAAACTTCTTCACATGCTAAATTTATAGCTGTGTTAAGTTTTTGAAAAGATTCAGATGATAAGGCCAGTGCTAATACTGAAGACACCCATTTGGTTAACGTTGAAGTAAGATCTTGTAGGGCTTTCTTTATCAATAAATCAATATTTTGAGAATTGGATGTTTCATTATTTGAGATTAATTGAGTATTAGAATTTTCGGTGCTTTTGGTTGTTTGTTTGTCTTGAAGTACCTTTGAATATTAGATTTTGATTTGGGGAGATCTGAATAAATTTTAGTGATGTATAGTAGGGCCTAATATTGCTTTGAGGAGAACGCAATAGATAGTTTGATGCTGCCGTTCGGTATAACTGGGTCTTGCAGGTTGCGCAGTAATTTTTGTTTGGCGAAATTTTGCAGCAATAACTTGGGTGAAAATCCCCGCATTTAAACGAGATGGTCCCACTAGAACACGGCTTTCTTTCATGATATTTGATATGTTTTCTGCAGGGAAAAGGTCTGGCTGCAGAAGACTCCTCAACCCTATAACGGATATAGCCTATTGAGAGTCCGTTTGTTATTACTTATTAGGTACCTAACTAAGGCTGAATTCCTGATGAACAAGCGTACCAAAACTAGGGGGCACTTGTCATTACGAATTCTAATAATTTTTGTTATTGGTAGTGACAGTAGAATTTCGCGAAAATTTTAAACACTCAAAAAATCGCATGGAGTAGATAGATAACTGTTAACACTTTGTGAAAATGTAATTTTTAACTCACGAAATATTCGCGAAATTTGGCCATTTTGCTTCCATCCACGATTTCTGAACACTACTTGCGAAATTATATCATTTTTATTGATTTATTCACGAAAATAATGCCTGAAGAAAATCGAAGAAAATATAATTCGTCTTCAGAAACCTATCATCGGACTGCCGCACAGAGGAGTATTTGACCCCAAATCACAGTCAAAATTAATAACTTTTGAACGAAACGTCCGATTTTGATACAATTTGGTACAGACATGTAAAGTAACATTATTCAGAGCGAGTTGGTGAACCAGAAAGATTCGACCATCCGAAGGGGTGGTTGGGGCACTTTCTCCCTCCCAAAATAGGGTTTTCAATTTCTCACTATTTATTTATTAGATAATTTAATTTATGATTACACCACTGGGAAGAGCTTAAAAAACAAATAATTTAGTAGTTTGGATTTTTATCCTACATCAACTGGTCCCCGAGAAATGAAAGTTCTAAACGCATTATGTTGTTCAATGTTATTCTTATGGAGGATAATGACATATTTTATATCTGGATTATTTATGCAAATATCTTAATAAAATTTGGGATATGGTTCCTTATGACACTGTTCTATTGGTCTATGGGCGAAAAAATATTTTTTTTCTAACAAGATTGGATTTTCACGGTATTAATACAAAAACCATATACAGGGTGGTTCACGAAATCCGTAACAGGGCCATAACTCAGTTCCTAGTGCACAGAAATCTTTGAAGCAAAAAATAATAATACCAAAGTTCATGTGCGGAATCACGTGGTGATGTTTTTGAAATCAGGGGCGTCTCGGGAATACGTCTACGGGAGAAAAATTCAAAATTTTAAATGACAACTGGGGTTGATTTTTCCCCATTGAAATAATCGGTAAATTTTTAACAACTTTTGGAGGAAACACTTTTCGATAGCTCCTTCCCTTTGGCAGCTAGAAGACCTAATTGGTGGTCAAAATTAATATGGTGTAGAGGGGTTTCGGGACTTTTCAGATGCTGTAACTCAAAGGGAATAGTAAATAAAGGTTCCAAATTAAAGTGAAATACTAAATGGGATATGCGAAATCAAAGGGTAAAAACAGTAGCGTCCCGGGAATACGTTTCTTTGAAACGTTGTTTAATATCTCGTAACGTTTGGCAATTACAAGAGTTAACTGGTAGGTCAAAATGGCTGACAGGCCCCGACAAGACTTCAAAAACCTTATTCAATTACAAAAAGAAAAATGTTTTTTTTTAATTACATAAGAATAAATCAGGATTTTTTAAATCAGTTTGTTTAACATAAATAATAATAAATTTTAGGTGTAACGGAAGTACTTGCCTTTAATAACACTTGTATAATATTTGAACGTAATGCAATAATCCACCAAGGTAAAAAAAGAAAAAAGAGTTTAGTTTAAGCATATTTAGAAACAACATTACACGTAAATGCACGTCTGAGACCAACGGTACCTTACAACTCCCGATAGCAGTCGCCTGATGTGCTTATCTGTCCCAAAATAGTCATAATTTGACGGACTAGTTTATCAACTGTTTGGAGATATAACATTTGATCTTGTAAGCAACATTTGAAAATTTACCTTTTCGGCCAGGTTTTTGGTACAAAATATTCCACTGTGTGCCGTAGCACAGAGAATGTTAGAATGTAATACACTTTATCATCCATTGATGGCAATTTTGCGAACATCATTTGCCATCTAGCGAAAAAAAACGAACTACATTATCACAAGGCCATTCATTGTGTACGTTTGACGGTATTCGCGATGAAAATCTTTGTAAAAACAAGTCGAACACGTGAAATATCAACCCACCGTAAATCTCGCTATCGGAAAGAGCTAGGCAAAGTTTCAAACGCAGCCTGTGAGAGATTATTTCAAAGTTTTCCTATGTGCTACTCAACAACCGAACAAATTTGATCAGGACAAATTTGGAACTGTGTTCATCATATGCCTACGAAAATTGAGTTGAATGATTAAGAAAGGAATTCCTTCATAGTTGAACATGTGTTTATTAAAATGTTGACAGTTGATTTTGCAAATGTGTAAGAAGTGTGTGAAAGAAATGATTTTGTTTAGGTTTTTAGCAGCATGCATTAGTACAAGGTTTATGTCTAATTTTAAATCGTCATTCAATACAAATTACGCAGGTATCTCTGATTACGCAGGTAATGGAACACAAGTACATTCCTGAACTTCCCGCATGTCAGGCAGAGGACTTCTAGCTCAAATGGCTAATTTCGTCCTTTGATTTTACATAATATGTTTGGAGTTTAAAAAATTTGTGCATTTATTGAATGAACTCTGCACCAGGAGCGCACCGCCGGCACCAAAACAAACAGCCAGAGAAACACTGTTATTGAATTTACTGTTTTGGGGTCCAAAATCGTTTGAACTGGAAAGTGGCGACCGGAATCCACAAAAGATATACAGGGATGATGGCAGGACGAGACATGAGCCTGCTTTTTCGGAATCACCAGATAGGATACAAATTAACACTTCAGAAGATACTTCCAGCTCAAATATTGAAAATAATACCAACAATATTTTGGAATTTTTTTTTTTTTTTTTTGAAAACATAACAAAATGGTCTCAAATGGTATCCCGCAGAACAAGGAATCACTAACAAAAATTTCAAATATTATCAATCTTGCTTCAGAGGAGATTTTCCAGTTCAGATTGAACGTTTTGCAGTGAACAGACGGACGCCTCTACGTAGGCAAGCAACCATTTCTCAAATACAGGAAAAACAACACACAAAAAAAATAAAGCCTACAGCACGGTAACACCTCTTACAAATGAGTAACCAAATAGAAAAATTCACAGGGTTAATTACATAAACAATCAGAAATTCAAAACGATTCATTTTTCAATCACATTCTCAACACGAGCACGTTCACCACATAGCGAGATATTCGAGATAAAAAGAAGATACTACCAAATTTCAAGATGATACGCCCATAAATTTATTCCTCTGTCCCGTTTTCCAAATTTTCCTTACTCACAAAAAAATTAATTTCAATCTGATATATAATTTTTTTTTTAAATTATTTGTAAATTTGCTCTAGTACACATATTGTACACTTTCTGTGCAGTTAATAAAAATTAAATTAATATCAAGTATAATGACTCAAACCAAAAGAGCATTTTACGCCGGTAATCAAATCAGAATCTATAATAAATAAAATAATTTGGAATTTCAGAAGCGTGAACTGTAATTGATTCGTTGTCAATTATACTATACTATAAGCAAACGGCACATATTTCCAACGTGTAAAGAAAAAACAGTTTTTATTTCAAAATATTTGTTTAGATCCTAAAGGAAGTTCAACCACGGTTTCTACAACTTTAACAGAAACTTGAGGTAAAGCTTAGAGACATCTAGACGTGATAAATAAAAGGAAGTGTTTCCATATTTAATGGATAAATATTCAGAAATTTCCTAGTGTATTAAAAATACATTCTGTTGTATATTACAATAATTTAATTCAATCAACAGAAAGTGTTCATGTTCGTCAAAAATTCTTTGTGTCTCAACATTACAAATTCTAATATTTTTGTATTCAAATACAGGCCTATTGGTATGCAATGGTGTACTTCATTTTCAAAGAATTTTGAGCAAACCGTACTCCACGTATAAGTTGCCGGCATATGTTGAGGAGACAAAGTTAGACATTTATGTCAATTTTATTATAAATCTTTTTTTTTAAGAAAAAAAAAAGAAGGATCTGAATTCAATTTATAATTTTAAGATGAATTTACTGAACATAGCCGTTGAGTGGCTGCACTGAATTTTATGAAATATCTTCAATTTTTTTAGAGGACGTTTTCGTGGTGGTTTTGATGTATCTTTAAGATTACATGTAGATAAAGGTACCGAAAAACCACCAAACCTTCACCTCCGAACTATTTTCTTCTTCACCTCCACTTCTGATATACACACCAATGTACAAATGGTCTCTAACAGAATATTTTTTCCTGTATGTACTGTCACTTTTGTCATCGGGACAGCCTTAAATTTAAACTTATTTATATTGATTATTTTTAATTAAAAATTTGATTAACTAATATTTAAAAGCAAGTTTGTCAAACTTCAATTGTTATGTTTCTTATATTAGTTTTCACTGGATATGTTGCTTAAAAAATGTGTTCCTTTTTATGGCTAGATGTTTCTATAGTAGTTTACTATACTGTGAGAGCATATGTCGACTCCAGAAGCCAAGGGCTTGTCAAGTTGCTGTCTCCTTCAAAATACTAAAATATTTCCCCGATTTATTGTAAAAAATTCCCGGATGCTAAGTTTACTTTAAAATTGCTGGAAATTAAAACAAAAAGTGCCGAATAGATTTCAACAAAAATTTCTCGATTTTTAATATATTTTTTTTTCTCTTTCACCTTTCTTGTGGCTCAAAGTTTCCCTTTTTCCGAGAAATTTCCCTCCACCTGACAACACTGCAAGGGATACATGTGACGTTGACGAATAGAAAAAAAAAGTTCGAGGTAATCCTTTATAGTTATATAATCCGAAATATATATATGACATAAAATTGTCATATTCTGTACATGGACACGTCAAGGTCCAAGGTTTCTTTGTACAAAATTGACAGTTTTCTGTCACATAGTTCGGGTTATACCATATACAAAAGATTACTTCAAACTTTTTTTTTTGTTCCTCAATGTCACTTGTATCCCTTGGCTTCTGGACTCTTTACTTATTCAATTTTCAAAATTTACTTGGACTTCATGCTGTTAGTTCTCAAAGCAAACAACTATATGAATTCTTCTAAATGTTACGTTTGGCGGCAATGCAACCACATAAGGATAAAAGACAACCTACCACAGTCCCGCAGACATGAATAAGTACATAGCGTAAACATTGTAATGTGTTTTGCTGGTACTTACGAAACAACAGGAACACTGTAAGTCGTTGTTTGCTGAAAGAATTGCATTTTCTGGCTGTGCTATTTAGTTTCTTGGTGTTCACCTATTTTTGTGGGTTCTTTAGAAAATTCAGTCGCAAACAACGCAATTATGGCATAATACATTGGTTAACCTTTGCTTTTAAAGTAAGGTTTAGCACCATGTTTAAAAATAGCCTTATTTTCTTCCTTTGTGGGAGGTAGTCACCCTGCTTTGACTTCACACTTGTTTTCGCCGAAAGGAGTACTTCCCTATGACAAATGGTCTCTTAACCACCTACCCCCAGTCCCCGTGGGCCTGTCTGTAACGTCGTGAACTTCGGATGACGAGGTACACGGATTCGAACCCCCGCTGACAATCACCCTGACTAAGATTTTGCAGCTTTTCCTTTTGCTTCACAAGGCGACTGTTGGGGTGGTACATGAATTAAAGTCCTATCTTCCCATTCCTGCCGCTGGAAGAATTATTGCCTTGGAACGCCATCTGTCAGACGTTACAGCGTTGGCCAAAAGCTTCAAATTCAATTCATTTGTGATGTTTTTAAATCAAAAGTCTGAACCAATAAAGGTCTGACTGCTGACTCTGCAAATTTTGGAAGTTTCATATTGAAATTTCAAAATCACAGGTCGAAATATGCTAAATGGCATCCTTGAAGTTCAACAAACTTTTGGAAATATTAAATTTATATTATCTAATCAACTAGTCTGAATTAAATTGATTCAAAGGGGAATTGCAATTTGTATTATCTAGTTAACGCGAAATCTTACTTAGAGAAATAATTATGCAACTATTGTTACATATTATGCAACTATTGTTACATATTATGCAACTATTGTTTAAAATAGAATCTAATAACAGCATTTTAGCTTCTGAATCTATTGTGGTCCTATTCTAGGCTTTAGTATAAACGAAATTAGACTGCAAGATTTCACGATTACAAATACTCACCTGTTACAGAAATACCCTGGATATGCTTTTACGAAAAAAAAAAAAAAAAAAAAACTCCAAAATGTATATATGCAGGTTATCCAATACTTGTAAACAAAATTGATATACACTCGTAGGCCTACATACAAGATTTTCTTGCACAACTCGCAAAACTACGAGATTTATTGTACAATTTTTGGCACTAAGGAGATTTTGATGTACAATTTGTAGAACAGCAAGATTTTGTTGTACAATTTAAGATTTACGAGAAATAATTAGTTTATTGGCACTTGTATTTACTTATTTAACAATCTCAGATACAGCCTAATTCCCTCGATTTTACACTAGATATGATAACAACGATACAACAAGTGAAAGGATTTTGGAAGGAAGCGACCCTGGCCTTATTCAAGGTACCATCTCAGCATTTTCCTAGTGTGACCGAGGTAAATAAGGGAAAACCTTAGTCAGGATCGACGGCAGCGGTAGTCGAACTCAGATCCTCTCGATTACAAGGCTAGAACTCTACTGACTGCTCTATCTCGTCAGTCAAACCAATGGAACTCTGGCAGGGACTCGAACCTGAGACATCCAGAATAAAAATCAGAAGCGTTAACCACTACTCCACGCTGCAAAACTCATTGATTAGTAACAATTGGTTATAATAAAGTTAATTAAATGAAATCAAATTATCCTATATAAAATATAATGTTACTATTATTTTGAAAATTAATGTCTTCCGTTTCTTATAGATAGTTATTTTTTTTTAGTATTTTCCTGGAAAATAGTCAGGAACTGGCTGATGGAACATTGGTCTCTCTCAGTCTCCAAGAATATTTAAACAAGAATCCTAACAAATTTTTCAACAATTACTATTATTATTAACCGAAGAGGACAATTAGGAAATGTGCCAAAAGAACATCAAACAGCGATAAGATTCAAACTCTAATATATACCTTGACGTAGCCCCTTACATTACAATAATATAGAATGACCTCAAATAAGTATTTGTACTTCTAGTGATTTTAATTGTCTGAGGAGTGCAACGTGTTATCAGTATACCGAAAGCTCATGAATTCAAAATCATTCCAAGTAACAATACGTGCACTAGGGATGGTACCGAGATGAGATAAGGCGAGACATAAGTCGAGTCCTGATGGGAGTCCGGACTCCAAACAAAAATTACTTCTTTTGGCAAAGTTATATGCATTTTCCGTAAAGTTCACACCCAGACAGACCTCGGAACCCCACGAAACCAACTTCTGGGTACGTGCCTGTCTTCACTGATTAGAAGAATCAATGCACATTTTCATTGGCACGGATTACAGCTCCACCATACATTAAAGGAAAAGGAAAAAAGTGAAATCTGTTCCCTGTAGGTGCTACTTTTGATAATAACGTATTGCGAATCTTATAATCTGAAATAAGCATATTAGTATTTCAAATAAGCCGTATTATCAGATTGAAATGTAATTCCAACAATCCTAGCAAAGCATAGCTGATTTAACTTGACTGTATCTAAGCCATACTATGTACACTCTCATAATCCCTGTAGGTGCGTCTCTCGACAACTTTCGACTGAGGAAATACTAGGTCTGCGAACGTGGTTGAGGTGTCGCTCGAAAGGTCTCGGCGAAACTTGACAAACGACATGAAGATAATCCAAATAGGTCTTGCGTACAGTAGGGTGGAGCGAAAAAGTCAAAGATGTGTGACTGGTTTCTAATAGTGAAAATAAGTTGAATTTAATCTTGAATAAAGCTGCAAAAGTTTTGTTTTTTTCGATAAATAAATTCTTCGGGTTCCACAAAAACTTCGCAATTTTGAAAATCAGAATCGTGTGTTATTGTTATGTGTATAAATTTGTGTGTGTTACTTTCTTAACGTGCATAATACTACGTTTTGAGTTTACATTTAAAACTTGTAAACATTAACAAATAACCCTTCCAGAGTCATCACTGCCACTCGTAGCGTATGCGCACGAGCTCTCTCGCAATGTAAGGGTTTCAAATGTAAGCTCAAAGTTTCACGTTGAGAAAGTCACACACACACAAATTTAGATAAGTTTTTTACACGTAATAATAAGACAAAATTTTCGATTTTTGAAAATTTCGAAGCCGAAGAATGTACTTAAAAAAAAAAAAAAAAAGTTTTGCAGATTTATTCAGAAAGACTAAATTTAAATTTTTTCACTATTAGAAACCAGTCACACAACTTTTGACTTAATCGCTCCACCGTACTTTACAGTCCGCCGACTGGGCTCCACCCACCTAACTTGATTTTCATAAAAGCAATACTGTTTTTATCGAATGTGCAGGAATATTTACGTGATAATTCGTGCAGAATTCCCTCTGTTATAAACTAAGAAGTTCCTACAGGGAAACTTTATTCAACTTTTAACCTTCAGTAACAAGTGCTGGAAAGCCTTATACAATCGCTGTCTATCTGTCGACAACTTTCAGCTCAGGAACTACCAGGGCTAAGAAGATAGTCGAGGTGTCGTTGGAAAGATATCGTCGAGACGAGTTCAAACCAGTATACATAATCTAGGTTGGATGAAAGGGACCTGAGATATGGCAGTATCAAATTCCTCCTAGTAATTTCTAAGACAACAAGAAATAGTTTGGCACTGATAACTTGACTACTTATATGACTTATTGTCATATTTTTAAACTACAATATAACATGTTAAATAAAATTTATCAGAAGAAAACTAGTTCTCACAAGACTTCCCCTAATATAAAACATCATAAACCATAGCACTAAATTAAAAAAAAAAATCGACATTCATCAAAAATAAAGCTTTTAGTCTCGATCGAGACGAGAATCTCGAGGGTGGGTCTAGTCGCGAGGAATAAGTCTTGGTCGTCTCGATACATAGTGTCTCAGTCTCGTCTCGATTCCTAGACCTTAGTCTCGGTCTCGGTACCATATCTAACATGCACTGTAATTCTTAGAAGTAAAATTAATTTAGCAGCTATACATTACGAGATACGGAAACAAGTTGAATTTCTACGTGAAGACCTGAAAATAGACAACATATTTGAAAACAGTAGCTTATCTACAACAGAATAGTATTCAGCTGACCCTACGCTGACTAGTTGTTATGGCAACGAAAACATATCAGCTACCGATATAATAGTACAAGACCTATTCATCATTCTGGTATGGTAAAGACAAGATACAGCACAAAAGTTTTGAACTTCGTTTTTCTTAAAACTGTGATTTATAATGAAAAGTCACAACAAAAATAAAACTGTAATGATGAAAATAGTGAAAGGTCCAGCTGTAATCTGAGTCAATATCATGTTGAAAATAAAATGTCTTATTGATTCCCAATTTGATGGAACTATTTTAGTCAACATTATTTCGTTACATTCATTTTTCCGTCAATAAATGGTGTTGTTTCTGGAAGCACCGTGATTGACACACAATGTCACTGTTTGAACCTTATTTAACTTAGTACACTATTAAGGCAATCTTTGAGGCTCATTTATTATGTTTTTCTTGATTTACTCAAACAATTAGTTTTCACTATTTTGTGAAGAATAAATTAATTAATATTTAATTGGGCTAATTACTCTTCACAAAATAGTGGAAACTAATTATTGTTTCGCTCCATACACAAGAAATAGCAATAGAATT
>JAGDQP010023111.1:0-29588 GCA_022664845.1 Lepisma saccharinum
GCATGCAACGAAAAGTTAAAAATTAAAGAGACCACCTAGAAAACCCGGGATTGCCACACCCGAACTCTAAGACATGAGTAACTAAATTTAACACATCCTGCTATAACAATAAAACTTCGCAATATCAAACATGCTTCAAGTGTATGAGATTATTCTGCATATCTGGGAAAACGTGCAATTAAAAATAGCTACAAATTACAAAGTTTCTCTACTAAATCATGAATTGAAACAACTTTATGACCTTCATGACCAATAATTCAAGTTCGTTACTTTTAACAAGGTGAATGTCGAGGGTACCTTCTAACTGGCCATGGCAACTTTTTCCCAGTCAAAACTGCTTAATCCATTCTGCTTATTTTCTCCGCAATTTCGAAACGGTATTATCTTCATCAAGGAATACTGACAAATTAACTCTCATAATTTTTCGAAAAAGGATAATACTGTACAAAATATGCACAGTAGTACATATTCGTAAACTTTGTTTCCAACACACCTTCCGTCGAAAAACAAGTTATCAAACTGAATTTGATTTTTTTTTAGCTACGACCAAGTGCGGGAATTGCTTGACCTTTAGACAACTAATGCTCAGGCCAGGATAGGGGAGGGGAAAAGATTCGAGCAGGTGTCGGCCAGAACTTTATGTTGAAGGTGCCAACCTGGCATTCCCCTGGTATGACAGGAAAAACCTCAGTCAGATGGTCGACCTCTGGGATCGAAACCACGACCTCCCGAATGATAAACCAACACTTTACCACTGAGCTACGGCGGCTCGGTGGCCAAGTGCGAGAGAATTCCGCTTCTAATCATCTTATTAACAACAAACCATACTTGTCAAAGGCCCTTTTGCACTACGTATTTCAACAGCAAAACGGGAAAGGATTTAGGAGCAAATCGTACCTGGCCTTATTCATGGTACCATCCCAGCACTGCCTGGTGAATTCGAGGTATAATACTAATTCAATTGAAATGTAATGAAGAACTTAAATTAGCGCTAATAGCTGTCCATCTAAAACCACGAGGCACAAAACGATCAAAAATGAATTAGAATCTCTCTCTCTCTTTCTTTCTTTCTCTCGCTAAACGCATTATTATTATTATTATTATTATTATTATGTTCAACACATTTTTCAACTTTCGAAAAACTAAAATATTTTCGAAAACTTTTAAATGACCATCCCTAGTTCAAAAACCCTGCCTGCAGTTTCATATATATATATGAGCTCCTGCGTAGCCTAGTCGGTAGCGCGCTCGACTTCAGTGCGAGCGGTCCCGGGTTCAATTCCCGGTGAGGCTCAAATATTTCGGTGTTGACCCAGCATCGTGAGGACAATTGGGGAGCTGCTGTGAATAAAAGACAGTGGCGATCACAGTGAGAGCTTCGGCTCTCCTCTCCCAACACGTCTGGTCAGCGTGGGAGCAGTAGACCAACTCCTCCCTTCGGGGAGAGGCCTCATCCACTAGTGGATTGAATATGGCTGTGATTTATTATTATTATTATATATATATATATATATATATATATTTATTTATTCGGGTACCCGAGCGGTCTGCGGCGGTAGGCCGTAAGTACAAAAGAAAGCCGGAGGGCAATTTAAGCTAAATTTAAGACAACTGAAGGAGAAAAAAAGGATAATACTTACAGCTTAGTTTCTCATTAGATCACACATATTCACATAAAAAAGTCACTATATTTCGTGTATTACACGTTTTCAAGTATAGAGGAAGAGAGCGAAGTTCACAAGGTACCAGTTTGAAGAGCCAAGTCCCACACTGTCCTTTTTCTCTCCTACCATGTGACCCTCACTTCCCCTTCTCCGCTGCCTATCCACAACTTTTTGTGACTGACTCAGCAACCCTTTTCACTGCGTTTCCTACTATATCATATCCCACTTTATTTATTCGAGGTATGTTTTCTATACTAATCCCAGTTTTTTTCCGGGCATGCTTTCTATACTGTATCCCACTTTCTTCGACTGCGATTTCTATACTGTATTTCACTTTCCTGACTAAGTCCCAGCTTTTATTTTTTGTTATTTATTTCTTATTGTACCCTGCTCAATTTCCAACACAAAACACCATTTCCGAAACCCGTTTACAATCAGTACTCATGTACGCGCAGAACGTCGTCAATTGTTTTGATGTGGTCATCCGCCATATTGTTTTTCTTTTCCCTTAAATTTTGAACGTGTTAAAAGTTCTTTCTTTAATAGTGATCATGGCAGCAGCCAAAAATTAAGTGTTTCTATAGTGTTGTGTGTGTGATCGTATACGGATCGTTAATATTAAGTACGGATCCTTTCCTTTCTATTAAGATTTCACCTATTATATTGCCTATCCGGCCTTCTGCTATATATATATATATATATATATATATCCGGTTGTCGGAAAAGTCATGACGTATTTTGGTAAGAGATGGGAAATGTTGATTTGTGGAAGTACTAGTTATTCGCATATAGCTGAGAGGTTGCGCGTCATATGTACTAATATTGATCTTTGGTTTGTTTTTACAGATTTGACAAGTGGAAGATGGAAGACCAAAACAAGCATTTCCGCCATATTTTATTGTTTTACTTCAGGAAAGGGAAGAATGCGCGACAAGCCTGTGAGAAGTTACGTAAAGTTTACGGCGACAATGCTCTACATGAATGTCAGTGCCAACGCTGGTTCACGAAATTCCGTGCTGGTGATTTTGATCTCAACGACACCGCTCGGTCAGGAAGGCCAACAGAGGTTGATGATGACCAAATAAAGGGATTAATTGGGCCGAACCATCGTTACACGACACGAGAAATTGCAGAAACATTGAACATCCATTATGTTCAAGATCATCTGAAAAAATTGAGATACATAAGCAAGCTCGATATGTAAGATTCTCATGAACTCAAAAGTTCATTGCAGGGCACGGATAAACATTTGCGCCCCGCTCATTAAACGTGAGAAAAGCGTTCCCTTTTTGAAGTGATTGATAACTGGTGATAAGTGGATCGTATACAACATTGTCGTTCGCGAACGTTCGTGGTCCCGAAGGGGTGATTCGCCTCAAACAACATCGAAACCAGACATTCATCTGAGAAAGATTATGCTCTCAGTGTGGTGGGATTTTAAAGGTGTCATGTTTTTTGAGCTTCTACCTAGGAACCAGACCATCAATTCCGAAGTGTACTGTCGGAAATTGAACAGTCTGAACGAAGCCATCATCCAGAAACGGCCAGAACTCGTTAATCGTAAAGGGGTCGTGTTCCACCACAACGCCAAACCACACACAAGTTTGGTCACCCGTTAAAAACCTTTGGAGCTTGGATGGGATGTGTTGCCTCACCCACCATACTCGACTGACCATGCACCTTCAGATTTCCAATTGTTTCGCTCTCAACAGTCCTTGCATGGTACAATCATCATTCAATTCCGATGAGGCCGTAAATCAGCACCTTCTTCAGTTTTACACGGATAAAGACAGATCTTCCTATGAACGAGGAATTCTGCAGCTTGCTGAAAGATGGCGCAAGGTTATTGAGTAAAATGGCCAATATATCATTGATTGAAATGTATTCGTTCTGTCATGAAATAGACCAAATGCGTCATGACTTTTTCGACACCCTATATATATATATATATAACGTAAATGTAAGACAAATAAAGGGAAAAAAAAGGATAATACTTACACCTTATAGTTTCGTATTACATATCACACACATTCACATATAACAAGTCACTATATTTAGTAGGGATGTACCGATACCACTTTTTCACCGATACTCGATACTTTTTGAAAAAATTCCTATATATTATAAGACTTTTTCAAAATAATGAATTTGTCAACATTGTAATAATATATATTAGACTCGCATTGCTTCGCTCCAAACTTCAAGGTTTGTGGGGGCTGCGCCACCTCTTTCGTAATCAGTGACTCTCTGGCGGACTGCGCCTTCATGGTACAAATATACCACCTACCGGCCTCCACATGGGTTTTTTTCACTATCTTTGTGACCTACTCGTCATGGTACACCATCATACCGAATTTCGTTTGTCTAGCCTTAATGGTTTAGAAAATGTGTTTTCGAGTGGCCATTTTGGTTTAAAGATGGCGACTTTTTCTTAACGTTTTCTTATACTGTCGTGACTTACTCGTGAAGGTACACCTTCAAATAAAAATTCATTTCTCTAACTTAAAACTGTGTCGAAAATGATTTTTTGTTGCATCATTTTGGATCCAACATGGAGACTTTTTCAAAAATTTTCTTAAAATACTCGTCATAAAGCAAATATATGCCAAATTTCGCATCTCTAGCTCAAACGGTGTGGAAACTGCATTCTAGATCCGCCATTTTGGATTCAAGATGGCGTCTTTAGATACATCATGCAACATTTCCGTAACCTAATAGCGATAATGTACCTTTATACCAAATTTCATCTCTGTAGCCCCAACGGTTTAGGGTCTCTATTCTATACAATAGGTTTGACGGCCATTTTGGATCCAAGATGGCGACTTTTAGAAAATTTGAAAACATTTTCGTAACCTACTAGCATCGTACAAAATTTCATTTCAGTAGCCTCAGCCGTTTAAGCTCTCTATTCTATACAGCAAATGGTTTGGCGGCCATGTTGAATCCAAGATGGCGACTTTTTCAAAACTTCGGATTTTTCCCTTTACCTACTCGTGGTCCTACACCTTCATACCATATTTGGTGTTTCTAGCTACAGTAGTTTGGCCTGTGAATTTATATGGATAAGTGAGTCAGTCAATGAATCAGTGACCATAGATATAAGGCCAAAATTTCACATACAAAAATATGCGACCACACACTTCACCTTATGCCATAGGTCGAGAATATGTGGAGTTACCCATGCGCCGATCCCGGCGCGTGCGAACTGTACAGGGAACACCGTTACCTTTTCTAATATGTAAGTAAAGACTAAAGACTATATGCTGACAAAGTGAGCGTAGGCAGTAGAGTGGTTCACTTGCAAAGCATTTTGTTCTTAATCGAGACCTCTGACTCGTTTGAGATCCGAAATTCGAATCCCAGGTGTGTCAAGTTACCTTTGGTTTTCCTTCAGTTACTTATTATTCTTTCTAACACGAGCTACTATTTTGGCATGGACGGACTAAAAATATCATTTGAGTAGTGCAAATCAAAGGCGTACACATGCATAAAGAAATCGATTATACTATCGATAATCATTTAGACGAATATTAAGTCTAAAGAGACCCATGGAAGATGAATGTCACTGTTGTTAATATTAAAAATATTTAAAATAATTTGGAAAATGTATCGGTAAGTATCGGTGTCCATTTGCCGATACCGTACTCCAAAAAGTGGCCGATATCACCGGTACCAATATATCGGTACATCCCTAATATTTAGTGCCTATACACGTTTTCAAGTATGAAGAAACAGTGGCGACACATAGTGGTCAAAGCATGAAAACTGGAGAACAAAGACTGCTGTAGCGCGTAGATTTCCGGAACTTGAAATAATAATAACTGTATAGCGTGTAAGTACAGGGTGGGATCGTGGATGGAAATGTGTTTAAAACGCAGAGGAAAACGGAAGCTTATTGAAAGATAAGGCCAGGTTTTATTTTCGCGCTCAAACCGTGAATAAAGGCATTCTCCCAAAGGCGTGTTGAGGTGCTGGTCGTAGGGTGTAAAATGTGAATTATGGCAACCACGAAAGATAGATCAAAATTAGTATAAACATCCTAACTTGCAAGTTCTGTGATACCTTTTACGTGGAGGAAACAAATTGTGCTCTTATTATGACCATCGTCACTTCTGCACTATCAACAAACCGGATGCCCCAGTTTTCTTGCACACCGAGTCCCACAATATCAATTTTGATCTATCTTCCCTGGTTGCCATACTCCACATATTACCCCCTACGACCATTAACTAAGCTTTCCTTTCCCTATGCATTTTCAACACATTTCCATTCACGATCCCACCCTGTACTTACACGCTATACAGTTATTATTTCAAGTTCCGGAAATCTACGCGCTACGGCAGTCAGTTGTTCTCCAGTTTTGATGCTTTGTAAGCTTCAAAGTGAACCTTCAGTCTTGTACTTAGTGAATACGTGAACTTCGCTCTCTTCCTCTATACCTGAAAACGTGTACAGGCACGAAATATAGTGACTTTATATGTGAATATGTGTGTGATCTAATACGAAACTATAAGATGTAAGTATTATCCTTTTTTCCCTTCATTTGTCTTAAATTTACCTTAAATTGCCCTCCCGGCTTTTCTTTGTGCAAGTTATATATAGGCCTATATATATATATATATAACTAGCAGAAAGGAAAGCCGAGATGGCAATTTAAGGTAAATTTATGAGAAAAATGAAGGAAAATATTTACAGCTTATAGTTTCGTACTAGGTCACACACATATTCACATATCTAAGTCACTACAATATTTCGTGCACACAGCAACACGTTTTCAAGTATAGAGGAAGAAAGCCAAGTGCACGTATTCACTAAGTACAAGACTGAAGGGACAGTGGCGACACGTAGCGGACGATGCATAGACTGATATATATCTGCTAGAAAAAAGGATACTTTCATAGCAAATACTGGTACAGGCCTACAAGAACTTCACAAACACAATAAAAAGGCGGCAACGTTTCGCAAAAGCGTTTTCACATGGTAAGAAAGAAAATGGACCGAGCGGACAGGTGTGGGACTTATGTTAAGGATACACCATTTTGCCAACTGACATACATCAAAAGCTCCTCCTTTCTTCCAAACTCCGTAAAGAAGTTGAGTCGCTATTCGAAATAACACACTTGTGTGTCTTACACAACAATTTTAAAATGCCTCAACGTTGTTGTTAAAAGCACTAAACATTTAGTTGTACTGTATATTGCTCATATGTTTCCGAATTTCATAATAAAAGCTCTAACTAGGTTCATTCAAGAGGCGGGAAAAAATAGTATGAATTTGAATGTAAGACGATTCTTCGAAATCCATTTGATAGAGTCCAACCAGGATGAAAATTGAAATGTACAAAAGTGTGAACTTCCACTGGAAGTCAAATGTTTTGCCTATTTTCAGCTCTAACGGGCGAAATGTCCTTTCGATGTTACATCAGCAAATAACCTAATCAACTTAATACCGACCCATGTTCTTCGTTCCACACACACGTATCTTAAATGATAAAATGAATTTTATGGGCGGTAACAGCAACACACGTATCTTCTTCTCTTTGACAGCCTATAGTGTTCCTGAGAGAACTGTGCTGTGCTATGACCATCGGAAATGGCCCTGACAGCAACTGAAAATCTCGGGAGTGCAATCAGAAGAAATACTGTATATTACTTAATACAAAATAAACGAAGATTGCACTCTTAATTGAGAGGGTCTGCAATCCAATCCTGGTGGCAGTAATATTGACAGACTTTCTTTGGTTTCTGTCAGTCTCTAAGTTGATGCCAGGGAAGATAATTTGACAACTACCCTTTCTTGCCTCCAACCGACAGTTTGAAATTAACGACAAACGGATCTGAACCGTGGGTCATAAAAATAAAGTTAAACAGCTTCCTCAAAATGGCCTATAAGATCACTGAATATAGTCTATAATAATGTAAGGAAACTTTACACAAAGGAGACCATTTAATGTTCTTCACGCATTCTGCATCCTTCATACTGACTTTCGCGTTGAAATATTCTCTGTTGTCATATCAAAATACAACATGTGGACTGGCACTCTCCCAGTTCTAGGGAACTTAAAAATCCTCCACAAACGTAACACTAATGTGTAATTATGGCCCATGAACACTAAATAATGATGGAGCAACAGATTGAACAATAATGTTGGATTATACATATTAGGAAAGAGATCATATGAAGTGTGGTGTCAAACATTCTAAATGTAATTTTACGGGGAATGTGCATTTAAGAAAATCATGTTCCGAGAGCCATGAACCACGTTTACGGGCGATTAAGTGCAAATAAGCTTTCAAACTGAGATGAATAGTTGTATGCGTCTGCATATACAGATGGAGCCTTGTTTCCCCGATAAAAATTTCAATTATAGCATCTAGAACGTTTGACATTTCCAGCCTCAATATAAAAAAATACACATATACAGCTGTAATAAATGCAGTTATAACTATTTCGGATATGTGTTAGTCTTTCCTTACATTATTGTAATATCCTAACAGAGCACGTATCCTAATCCTATACGTGTGATTTTCTGTGGCAAAATACAAAGTTTCTACAGTATGGTTTGGTAGTTACTGCACATAAAATTAACAAAATTTACACCTGAATCCTTCTAAATACTTTTTAATAATTATTCTATAAACCGAAGGACTAAGAAAAAAATAATAATTTCATTTCAACCATAACGATTGGCATTAAAGGGACCCCCATCCTGGGTATATATTTTATTCCTTCTATCAAAACCGGAACAGTGTTTCCACTCACTTTTCCATTAACTTCCGAGGTAAATCTTAACGTATTTCCAGAACACTATATACATAGTAAACACAGAACCCATATTTGGCCCCCCAGACCAGCGGTGAGGTTTGTACAATCGCTTTCTGTTACTGTGGCCATAGGTTCAATTAAGGTAGGGGCCTTTTGAACCGAGTGATTCAGAGTGCATCTTACCAAAAACTGTATATCCTGTTCCTAGAAGCTCACTAAAAAACTTCCGTTAAAACTTTTGTAATAATAATTAAACAGAAAATGCGAAGACTGTAGATATAATAATATGTTAACAGCTTATGGCTCTCTTCAGCAGCCCTAGTACTGAGAAAATCTGATTTTCATTTGAACCTATTTTCGATGAAGCATGAACATTATTTTCTTCTGTAAACGGCATTACATCTAGGTATGTGCCCCACACAGACATTCCTATTAGGATTAAACAGTACCGAAAAAAGTTTTCCATCCCCATCTGTTTGCTGCTTATATTTGTGTGTGATTCTTGCAGGTGAAACAATTAAATTTATTACAAAGGAGTATAACAGCTAACCCCATTCATTAGTGTATCACATAGATGTGAACGATTAACCGTCTTGTTGGTAATATTCAAATATGCACTCAAAATCTCGAAACATTGCTTTTCTTGGGGGATACCTCTTTCTACAGAATACGGTTGACAACACTTTTGCCCAATCCATCCTCGACACGAGGTCAACTTGTTACCTTAAGGTGACACTAATAAATCTGTACTGAATTTCAAGTTATTAAAAGTTCCTATAACACCTGTTTCCCTCCCAATTAACCGTGTCTCTCTCGATCTCCCTAAAATGCACCAGGCGATTGAATCACTTTAATAAAAATTACTGCAGTCCACTGTCTACTTTGTAACGCGAATGCTACCAGTACTGTGTAGTTCACGGGATCTCCAGTAAATAGACCGAACCCACAACTCAACATGCAACTAAACGTTAACATGCATCTATCGATCATGCAACTGTGCTTTATAGCAATGTTTACAAAATAGCTTACTTACCTAGCTTAATGGTAATGTTCCTTTCCAATTCATTCTTGAATCGGACAGTTTGCACACCAGATATGGCCTTTACCACAGTAGACTTCCCATGGGCTACATGACCTATCGTACCTGAAAATTTAAAAAAGTCAACATATTAAAATCCCATATTTCAATCTACAACATACCCCTGACTGCTTGTCTATTTTGTGTAACAGTTGAGTTGTTTCTCATACGACGACGTACAAAACCAAAACCTGAAATTTCGATTTTTTTAAAAAGGACGCTAATATTCTCTTTGCAATTTCCTAGAACCACTTGAATACAGATATTTTTGCGCAAAGGGCTCTAGACTAATTGTACTGATTCTGAATGAAGTCTGTATTATTAACCGATTGGTGTTATCTTTTATTATTATTGCCAATGCGTTTCGCAGTATATCTTACTGCTTTATCAAGAAAAATACATTACATCATTAAGAAATATTAACTAGTGAGAAAGTTAGGGGAAGAAAACATTGAAGATGTTTACCTTTTCGTATTTTTCTTAATTTTAAAAGTTTGGCGTTAGTCTTAATGAAACAGTAAAACCTACTGTGGAAAAAGTTGAGAGTGCATCATATTTAAATAAATTAGTATCACTAAAGGGGACTCGCAGACAAACCAACCCCTTGTGTTGTTTTAATTGAATAAGCAATTAAATTATTATGTTTAGAAATATAAGCTGATTTACTACACCAATTACTAAAACACTAATCGTGGTTTCCTCGGTCACTGTATACTGGATGGTTAAATTTGAGAATTCCAGGTTGAAATAAAACAGTTTATCTTGCCAGTTCCACGTTATAAGACAGCACTCAATTTCTTGGTTAAATGATTGATCTAATAAAATTGGTTCGGTACGTTCTTTTTCACAGCCAATAAACGAAGTATCTCGTGATAAGCATGACGGATTTCGGTCAAATTAGGCACATCGACAAATGATGATACGCAGATAAAATGCTTTAAAGATAATTTTCTCGAAAGGAAACAACTAAAGTGAACTACAACTTCTCCGGAACATATATAAAGTCATCATAGCCAGATACGCACCAATAAAGATCTGTATCAGCAGTTTTTGTTTTCTTAAAATGCAGATTCCCAAATTCACACCCACTCCCTTCCCAGAGTGAGGACGGTAAATAATACATCAAAAAAGTTCAAAAGATGACAAATATATGCAAAATAGGTGACAGAAAAATTACTGTAAGATAAACGTATTGAAAGAATCACATTAAGTACATGCATGCAGGCAGCTAAATAGTGATTTTGTGCATGAATAAGGTCTGTCAGTCTCGCCAATTCTTCATGAACTGACACTGAACTGCATGAAACTTTGGTGTGTCATTTGAACGAAACGGTTCGTAACTTTTTGATCGCTCTGATCAATCATAGTGTGTGATGACTCAGACAGCAGTCTTCTTCAATGCTTAAAACCCTTCTGTGAGGGTGCTTCAGTTTTCATTAAACTACATATTCTTCATATTTTCAAGCTCAGCTATCAAGTACCTGTGACTATTATCAAGAGTTAGGATTTTTAGGTGCGCACCTTTTTCTTGTATGGTATGTTAGAAGTCTCAGAAAAAAAAAGTCTGAAATGTTGCCTCGAGTTGAAAATGGAGGCAATTTCCCAGCATCTTGCTTTACTTTTTTGGTACCTTTATACCTTTTTCACTCCCCTCTGCCCAAAATCCCCTTTCCTCCCGTTTTACTGCTACTTTTTTATGTATTCTACAGCACATTTTATAATTTAATTTACTTTTTTCGTACTTGGATTGCAATTTGTTTTACGTGTCATGATAGTGAACACGGGACTGAATGCGAAGCATACCTGTAGTGAACAATTAAGAATCAATCTCGCTGGCACTTGTTAGAAGTAGGTTGGCTTTACTTCTTATATTTGTAAAACAACAATCGGTTGTAATGAATTTAATGTATTTTAAGTCAGCCGTGAACCAAGTGCACAGATATCGTGTGGAGAGTCTACTAATGTATGTTCATTGGATTCTCTGTTTTTTACAAGTAATTTCACTGGAATCAGTTGTCTCCTGGTAGTGAATTTAAATTTGTTTCTTAAGTTTAATGCAAGATTTAATCATGTGGAACGTGTCCAAATCCCGAATTTTCGTCCTGACTCACGAAAGTTTTCATCGAAACTGATTGTTATACAACGCATTGTTTTCGATTCAAGGAATAACATTAAATAAAAATACAAGGGAGGCCTCCTACAACAACTAATTTCCGGCTTGAAAAAAAAAAAAAGACTTCGTACAATTTCGACAGCCTCTATTATGAAATGACTCAGCAATGTTGTTCGAGGATTCAAAATTCAGAGGAATTTATCATCAGTGTGCACTTTTAGGAATCCTGACTGAGGTTTCTACAGGATATTCTTGTCATACAAGCCAAATGCCGGGATGGTACTACCTAAGAACTAGACCCTGGTCGACTAGCTTCCAACGTCTATTCCACCACCTTAAATCGTCCTGAGCTGCAGATGCCGAATGTATCAACGTATTATCTCCATATAGAAACAAACTTACTTTTAAAAACTATGCATTAATATTGTGAGGTACAACAGCTTATTTTTTCCTTCCTCTCGTGAAAGATACTGGTGTGTAACGACCAAGCCTCTCTCCCCTTTTCGGTATTATTTTAGCACCTTCTCTCTTCCTTTTTCCCTATAAAAATTTCTCCTAAAAATCCTAACCCTGATTATCAATCACATGAGTGAATATTAACAAGTAAATCACAGAAGCTTGAAAGCTTAAAACATTACCCGCGAATGGAAATTGAAGAGTTGAAATAAAACTGGGCTACGTAACAAAATTTAGATTCTGAGACTACGTTTAATATTTTTAAGTCATACACCATACAAATAAACTAAAAGCAAGGTAACAGCTGATCGCAAAGCAAGAAAAAATGACCAACAAATTTTGTATTTAATAGTACAATAATATGAGTATTTATTAGAGAATAATTGTTTTTCCTCGTAATGATTTTGATTTTCATCATACATTTCGACTCCAACAAGTACCTTGTTCGATTCTTACATCTATATATCCAGCAAACTAAAGACTTCTCCATGCAAATTTGGACCTACAAGAACCAAGCATGACATTTATTGAGGAACAAATTATTTTTTTAAAAAAATGCTGCCGTTATTTTCTGATACAGGGTTACCAAGTGCACTATACCCAAGAAAATGGGTCTCAAATGAGTAGTAACTTCGTTACTTTTTGACCTAATTGTTATAGCTGTCTGTAATTCCTTTTCTGATGTCAAATCATGGTCTCATTCAAGTTTAAAGTCACTGAGCTCTTGCCTACATATTCTTATTAAATATAAGGCACTAACCAGAGCGTCAGTTATTAAGTACAGCACCTTCTCTGAAGTGGAGGTGCTCAGGAATACAAATGGAAAACATTCGAAGTTTAATAATGGTACAGGAAGAATCAGCAGAATAGTTGCTACAAATAAATCTCATTACCCGTATAACTGTGCCACTGTAGTATTATCCTTCTCACTGTAAATCGATATTGTAGCACAGCAGTCGGTACTTGTTATCTTTCTTGATGAACAGCCTCCACTTGCAGCTGCTGCTTCTGATGGCCTTGCTTCGATTGATCTGATGGAAGTCCTAATTTCGGTTAAAAGTATCTCGTGTTTCGACGTAAACTACTTGAATATCCGACAGCAAAAAAATAAATAGAAGTTGGAATAATGGGGGAAACGTAACGAAGTGAATTTTCAATAAAAACGTGGCGTAAGGTGAGACATTACCAAGTTTTCACTCTGCATTCCAGATCTTTCTGTTTTAAGAACATACTTAACACGCTATTTCATTTCTACAAAAATACAAAACAGAATGCAAAAGAACAAGACTAAACAAAACATATCTGGGTTGAATTAATGATGACGACTTCAGTTTGCAAAACCTACAATATTTCAGACAGTATTTTCACCTTTGAGCTCCCCCGCCAAAAAAAAAAACAACTAATTTTTACAGTAGTGCAGAAATACAAAAGGAAATAAATTACTGAAAATTTATCAAATACGCAAGTAGAATGGATTATTGAAGACCAAATCAACTAGATTAGAAAAAAATCTTGATTCTTGAAAAAGTATTCTATCGTGGATCATTTTGATCTGCAAATGAACTACGAAAAAAAAAAGGAAATCACTTCCTAGACGTAGTAAATTTTTAATTATTTAGATATATTTTTTAAACAAAAAAAAAGACATGTATGGATTCAGTTGTCTTATGATATAATCTTCCTCTGTTATCTTGCGGATTCGATCGGGTTTTCTGCTGTTTACCTTGGCAAAATTCACAAATTTTATAATGCCTAGTAATACCTATTTCAATGTTATTGCCTATTTCTACCGATTTTACACAAAACATAATTTTGCGCCACTTAAACACCGATGTTATGTTTTGCAAGTACCTAAATTCTAAAAACACAACAGAACAGTGAGTCATGAAAAGCTGTCCACCGCCTGTTTAGGTTAGCGTCGCAAGCCATGGAAAAGTAAGAGACGGGATGGAGAGTCCAATGTCACGAGCGGGTGAAAAGCACAGTATTTTGCCATATACGTTGTTGATTTTGAGGAGTGCGAAGGTCAAATGTCTATATTTATGTGAAAACTAAAGTACAATGCCTCAAGTTGCTAGTTCCAAAGTTTCTCTAATTCGTCAGAGGAAACAAGATTTTACAAGCTTCACAACTGATCGAAAAGATCCTTTGTCAAGCATCCAACAAGAAGGTTAGTGTATTCTATTTTTGCACTGAAAATACGTTCTTGTATGTTCTTTCTTTCGTTCGTGGTTTATCTTTAATGTTACAGGCTGGGACGTATTTAGAGGTGGTCTGTGAAATCCGCCCCATGAAATTCAGAATTTTTGTAAAATTAGTATAACTTTAGGGTTCGTATGTGCATTTTTATGTAAATTTCACAACCAAACGCACCTCGGCCTCCTCCGTAAGCGTTGAACCCTAGGAATCAAGTAGATATCGATTAAAAATTACTAACAAGAGCTGTATTTACATCTACCGTGTGTTGTGAATTTTCATTTATGGTCTTTAGGCATCTCAGGTTCTGGCAGGAATAGGGTTGGGGAGAGAAGGTTGGAAGACAGTCGGCCAGGGCCTAGTTAGTATGTACCATCCCGACACTTCCCTGGTGTCACTACGAAAACCTGTTAATTCGCAGCTGTTGGGATCGTTGCAAGGACCTTCCAAATGCTAAGCCAACGCTCGACCAACAGAGTTACGGTTGCTTGGTGTGTTGTGAAATTCTAGTGTGTAAGTCAGAATGTCATACCTCAGTACAGCGTAAGAACAACAATCTAACCTAACATCATCATAGAAGACAGTCAGACTACAATGGGTCTAACTTAACACTCCGCAAGTCCATCAAGAATCAAAAGTATCAAAGCAGCAATTACCACATAGAAAGTGTACCTTCCTGATTAGCTTCCCAAATCTTAAAAAGTACGATTTGTGGTAAAATAGTACACAATTAGTTCTGTCATTTATTTCTTCATAAATTTAACAGTAACTTCGTTGGAAAACTGCATATTTCTGCACTTCAGTGTTGTAAAGATTTTTTTTTTAACAAAACGTGTAATACTGTTAAAAAATATGTAATTCTTATATTTTATCTTTAGAGCCTATTTTTTATTCTATAATGCCTAATTTGATATTTTAAAGTGCCTAAAATTCAATTTATAGCACCTAAAAAACTGCAGTGTGTTGATTACTACGGACCTCCCTGCATCCCTTACAACCACTTCTTTCCATTCTATGAAGATTAATATCCTGCTCAACATGCATAACCACTGAACTAATTTAGATATTAAGTACAACCCGATGAGTTACACATTATAACTTGAAACCAAAAATTAGTTAAGAGATTTCACACATCTTTATAATTTAACAATCTATCTCTGTATCAATATTGACAATCTTCATCAGTGTTTTCTTTATTATGGCCTATAGACATCTTATGCCGGAACAGGGTGGGGGAGATGATGTAGGAAGGTAGTCGGCCAAAGCCTAGTTAGTAGATACCATCCCCGCATATGACTGAGAAAATACCCTGGAAAAACCTTGATACTTTGAGCTGCCCTCTCTCGTTCCAATAGTTTATTTTTCTTAAAGTTTGAAGCAGACTCTTTCCTAATACCTTCTCTCTTTTGTGACGCACTTCGTGCATAATGTATCATTCAATACGTAACTTCAATTTCATAATGCCTCACCAATTTCAGAACACTAAAAATAGAATCTGCAATGAGGGACTGGTCTTGAAGATTGGCTAATATCTTTCTTTACTGCAAAATCCAGACTTAACCATAGGTAATTCCATGAGATAAAATGAAAATGTTTTAAGAAACTTTCTTATTCTTCCTTTTGCCTTGGAGTAGTTGTGTATGTAACTGATTTCATTTTGCATTTCTAGAAAAGGACTTCGAATAAAGATTGGGGTCTGCAAGATCGGATCTGTCTACTGATAATATTGGCTGAGTAATGATAACATCAGGATCCAAAAACACTAGAACCATTATCGCCTGTTTCTAGGGAAGTATGCAGAAGGAACAATGTTTGCCTTATCACCTACATCATTAGAAGCAGAGCGTGGAGGACTTCCAGATTAAACATACTTGATCTGCTAAGTATGTATGGTAAGAAACTACGGAACAGGAGGTTCGGGCGCGAGCGAGTTGTTTATATAACAACTTATTTGGCTAAAGCAATAGCAAACAAATACTTTTAATGTTTGTAATTACATTCTTATTGACTTTTTTATATGAAACGAAAGTTCACAATATGTATACTGTGGTAAAAGTGTTTATATTAAGTTGCAGAAAACTAAGATTGGTGTATTAAATAAACAATTCCCTTTGTAAGTTTAATAATTGCAATAAAAGCCAACGGTTTTAAGCATACTGTGGGAATAAAAACTGGCTAACAAAAGCAAATGGAGGTTCTTGGCACAAAACCACATTTAAAAAGTACATACCAAAAGAGTTAGGTTAAAACTGCATTAATGCCATATCAGCAAAAAATAAAATAATTGCAGCAAAATTCGAACATTAACTAAAAAATAATTCTAAACCAGAAATGTAAAACGTTAATGCGTACACAAAATGCTTTAAATTGGTGTGCGGCTAATCAATCAGTAATGAACCCTGAAGGTCAAGTAACAAAGATGTTTTGAAAAATGCTACGCAAGTTATAACCTCACTAATCAAGTTCTCTCTCTCACACACACACACACACACACACACACACACACACACACACAAAATGTGTACATACATCATCTCAAACTAAAATTGCAACCTCCCAACTCCTAGTAAATACTTCAACTTTAAATACTTCAATTAATATTAATCTCATATTTAGTTTAATTGCTAATTTCTAACTACACAAACATTAAAATAAATTTCACAGTACGTTAACGTCGAAGGTTTCAATAAAATTCAGTGCCAAATATAAAAGTAGTAATATAATTAAACACACTACCAAACAGGTAAACCAAGATACCTCACACATAAAAGGAGCATGTACCTTTACTTTAAACATATAATACAAATACTTTGCGTCCAAACGTCATGTACTCAGTAGCTAAGGCTCTCAGGAGAAAAAAATCCCCCAACCTTCCACAACAAAGAACAAAAATACTAACGATTTTCAAACCATCACTTTATGAAACTGCCAAAGTTTCAATATTTCAATACAATGGGTTACGTCCTTTGGATCACGTGTTTTTAATTCTTATCGTAGCAATTATTTTCTCAAACCTGACGGGAATAGAAATTACCTAATTAAACCGATAGTTAGCACTCAAGATCTTTCATTTTACGTAAAACTTGGTTTGCTCACTTGTGCAGAAAAATCTCTATAAACCAAGAAGGGTTACTTCTGTATTAGCTCAAAGGAATGCACTAACATCACAAGAACTGTCTTTAATTGAATTCTAGGGATTCAAGCTTTGAACTCCACTAATCAAACCGCACACACTTAGAATTTTACGCCTATGCTTTCAACTACGAGATCTGTGATTCAAGTCATAGAAAGGGTGTGATGAAGCTTAAACATTGTCAGATGAAAATTATTAGAAGGTCTGTAAGTATTATGTTCTGGTAAGTTGCAAAGCTCTATTTAAAAAAAAGTAATCAATATTTAATGCAGCATTACGAAGCGTCACGTTGCATTTCCGTTTAATTCCGATAGGTCTAAAAAAAATTTCTCGCTAAAGGCCATGTTGAGTAACGTCAAGGAATGAAAATCGCTGGGTACTCAGTTGTTTAGAAAAATGAGAAATTGTCCGCTGATTCACCCGTCATCTGGGCTTTTACTTATTCATTGTCTAAAAAATAAGATAAAATGCTTGTATAAAAATTTCTCCAACATGCAATTAAGGCCGGGTTCATGGTTTGCAGAAAGGATAGAAATTCACATCTGCTCTCAACTCTTCATTACTTTGGCAAGTGAATCAAAATTAAGAATTTTTACGACACTGACACGCGAGACAAGGTAGCTGTGATCTGGAGAGTGACGATGCTTGTTGATGCGGATGGTTAAGGGTGTTTGGGTTTCTCCAGCGTAAAAGGCGGAGCATACGTTACAGCGTAAGAGGTAAACAGATAAGGTTGGAGAAAACGCACAGCCCATAGCCGAATTTAACACAATTATAAACTGAACTTAAAAAATATAAGTCAAAAACCTCCACGTACGTGTACAAAATTGAAGTAGCATCCTAATATCGGAAACGGCATTCAAAATTAAACGCTGGAAAAGAAAAAATTGTCAGATATTTAGTACGGTAACAGAAAAAATAGGTGATGGAGACTATAAATTTATATTCAATTGAAAAATGTGGTGTGGAGACGTATCTCCGAACATCAAGCAATTTCACTTAAAATGTTTTGCAGATAATGAAACCAATTAAGTATTACTCGTGAACCACGTATGATCCACTTTCCATTTTGAAATCCTGCATTGTTATTGCAATTCGCTTATCACATAAATCAATGTAAAATGATTTCGCGTGGACAGACAAATTATACTTTGTCACTTGACTTTTTGCCGCTATTACATCGTTCGTAGCTAGAAAAGGCAGGCGCCAGATGTAAGTCTGTATTTCAGGGTCCATGACGTTTCGACGCAGAACTGTTTATCAAAATAGGTTAACCTACATATGAACCATTCAGTTGCCTATCGGGCCAAGTCCATTTCAACAAATTTTACACGAACGACCTTTCTGAGCTCATATCGGTGGTTTAATCCATCACATTCATGAGTTGCCAAGACAGATGGTGAGATTGAATCTTTAGTAGGTTGAACGAGGTCTACACTCGTTTGTCAGCTGAAAGATTATCACTTTTAGATCCATTTAAAAAGATAAACTCTCTTTCCAACAAGAATGGACATGGCCCGACAGGCAACTGAACGGTTCCTATATTATAATGTATTTTGTAACTAGAGACCCGATGTTTAGGCACTAGAAATTTCGAAAAGGTAAAAAAAATCCAATAACTTTTAAATCTTCCACAAATAATTTGGCAAAAACTAGACCAACACTTTGAACACTGCAAAGTTTCTGTACACCACGAAGAACTTGTCTCTACTGCTTGAAAAGAAATGATATTTTCACAAATTTTTTGTTCTAATGGGAGAACGTAATGTTGTGCCGATTTTATATTGCCTGCTCCCCAACAAACAACGACGTACATTCCAAGGATTATTTAGTATTAAAAAATCAAAATGGCCTACTACTCTTGAAACTGAATCAATCTTTGGATTTTCAAGCAGCACTATTTCAAGCTGCACAAGAATAATTTCCTGACGCTCACTTACCTGGCTGCCTCTTTCACTTGACAAGAAACATGAGAGAAGATAGCATCAGAATCCCTGATCTGCAGGTACAGATTAGACCCAGAATTTCTGCACTGAAAGCCAGGATGTTATTTCCCATAAATGCATTAAACGAAGCATTTGATGCTATTTTGCCAGCAGAACTGTTACCTATCGCTGATTGTTTTGTATCTTATTCATTATTAAATAGTTTGCTTCGCTGCTTAAATAGGACTGAGAGTTACACTATTAACAGTGGATCTTGGGAAATTAAAATAACAAACATGTTCAGTTAGCAGATCGAAATAGAAATACTATGAAGTTTTCTGCATATTGCCTTAGTTTTCAATTACTGACAGGTCTACCAAATTTAATACATTCGAAAGCTAATGGGTACGAATATTTTAAGAACTACAGAAATGACCGTGAAATACAAGGCATGGTAAGGCATATTATGGAGGAAGAAAAAAGGGAATCGTTCCCTATTATTACGATGTTATTTTTTTTTTTTTTAATTTACTGCAGGACGAATGAATAGGAACGCCACAAGAATTCGCCTTATTGACGGTATTGTAACTCTTGAAACTGTTGACATATAGAATACCTGTGTGGCCCATACTTCAGTCATGGAATGATAATGTGATAGTCAATATAATACAAGACAAATTATTCAATATCTATATTAGATTTTACGGTTTAGTTCTTGTTTCACTGTTGATTCCTTTTTAATATCTCTGGTCTGTAGCAAGTACGGCACGTAGTAATGGACAATAATGTAATTCTATGAATATGTAAAATGCTTATTCCTTTACGTTAGAGAGATTATAAAGATAACGTGACAGAAGTTTCTTTTGGGGTGTCATATGTTGCCTACAGCAAATTTTTATCTTGCCTATTTCAATGCACAGTACCTATAAATCTCAAATAACTTTCTACAAATCGTTCCTTTTCCATTTCTTTTCAACCGGCAGAGACAAGTTCTGCGTGACGCGCAGAAACTTTGCTGTACTCAAGGTGTTGGGTCTAGTTTTTGCCAAATTATCTGTGGAAGTTTTGTAAGTTCAGCTGCACTTTTGGACCTTATTCGAAATTTCTAGTGCCTATTTTCGTGATTTTAGTGCCTAAACATCCAAGCTCTGGTTACGAAATACATTATAACCTGTTTAGGTAGATTGACCTATTTAGATAAACTAGTTTGCGCCCAAACGTCCTACTCCGGTATTTCAGCAGTAACCTAAAACAATTTTTAGCACGAAAGAAAATCTTCATGACGGAAATTGGACAGCTGGCTAATTTTTGCTACATTTAGAAGAGCACACAATGTTATCTCTGCAAGTTGTAACATTTCTCTAAATTGTTAGTATACTTACCGATGTTGATTGTAGCCTGCCTGCTGATCACTTCTGGAGACAAGGGTGTTAACTTCGTAACATCCTTTAAAAAAAGAGAAAGTTCAAAATTAATTATCCATAACATTTACACTGAAGACATGCTGCCCCATATAATAAGCACTGCTCGCTTAATAATTTATTTCGTAATTTTACGTATGTTTGCTGTGCAAGCAGCTTCCACGAACTTCAAAATATCGGCACCTTGCGGTATATGTATACAGCATGAGTCATTTCTAGTCATGTGTCGTCGTCGAATCCCGCACATGCTTCCCTCACCAATCGGCACGGAACGCAAATGCAGTATGACTGCCTTAACATCGTCATTTGTATCAGCTGTGTACGTTAAATTTGCATTACTCCTGTATGGTGCGCGGTGATTGAAAGAAGTAAGCTAATTAATCGGCTGAAGAAGAAAAAAATGGCCGGCTACACAGGTCTAAACTATCATCATATTCTGTTGTTTTCTATCCACTGCTGGATGTAGGCCTCCCCTTTTTCTTTCCACATATCTCGGTCTGCTGCTTACCCTTCTCCATGTAGCTCCTGAAAAACGCTCGATTTCATCTACCCGTCTATCCAAAATATAAATCCAAACAGCTGGATAAATCTCGACCAAACCTTGCATGCCTTCTTTATTCGCCTGGGGGACTAAAAGGGACATTAAAACTTGAAACCCATTACAGTCTACGTAAGAACAGCTTAACCGATTCCAACGAAGCCTAACATGAAAGATTATTATTACCCAGAACATTCCTTACCCCGAGCAGCGTTTGGCACTTCAGCTAGTTTCAAAATAATATAGAATAAAAGTCAGATTCGAAGAGCGCCATGAAAAGGAGCAAACCCTTGCCGAAATTATAGTACAAAAAACCGTTCCAAGTACATCCCCAGTTCACACGAAGCCACCATGGTGGCGGCAGCCCCTACTTCTTCTTGTCAGATGAGCTTGAGTGAAATGTAACGCTGTTAATATACAATAACAATCGGAATCAATCTAAAATGACACACAAAAAGGATAAATTACGTTTCTCTATAACTTCGCTATGCAACGATTAAATGTTATCTCTAAGTAGAAGAGCTCTCAACAACTAGTTAATCTATTCGAAAGAAAAAATAACTCAAAATCTTTAGTTTCATATTAAAAATATGGTGCAGATAATGGTTTATGTCGTGCGGAAATTAAGAATTTACACGAGAAATGAACTCATTGGGCCAATAGAGGAAGGTGTCTTGCTGTACGATTTCGTGCCCAAAGCAAAAATGCGTTAAACCACGAAAGTTTCGAAGCTGGTCAGCACTCTGAATAAAATTGAAATCTTTGACTTAGTCCGGGATAGGGTACAGATGACAGGGCAGAAAGCGACCACAGCCTTAAGGTACCATCCCGTTATTCGCCTAGCAATCCAGAGGACAACCTGAAAACCTGTCTGAATGATCGGCCGAGGGGTTAGAACAGCTTGCCAATCAGAAAAGGGCGACGTTCGCGCCTGGAACACAAAGGATGGGTGTATGGTACTTCGATTTTGAATTGAATCCTATCTAAGACCTTTTGGCATCTTTGGCTTACGCTGGGATGCATATTTCCTATCTGCACATTATTTGGCCCCATTGAGTACAGCTGCGCTATATCAGTAAGTCACAAAGATATTACTGTACTGTATTATAAATATATATATAATTCACAGCCATATTCAATCCACTACTGTATGAGGCCTCTCCCGGAGGGAGGAGTTGGTCTACTGCTCCCACGCTGACCAGACGTGTTGGGAGAGAAGAGCCGAAGCTCTCAACTGTGATCGCTACCCCATTAATATCACGAGAATGTAATGCAAGGCATAACCATCATCCTGAATGTTTATGGTTTGAAGCTCTTTTAGGTCACTACACACACACACAATGGTAAAGTTGAATGTGAAGCTTATTGTATAAGAAATATGAAGCTTACAGTTCCCATTTTTTTTAGAGCTTATTTTCTATACAAGCAATCATGTACACACATTCCAAATATTCGCCATTTTTTCAAGCTTTTAACCTGTACATTATTTTCACCTTATAGAGTAAACTCATAAGGTCGCCACTATATCAACTCTCATGACGTCTGACAGTTAATCACGTTGCAACCTTCATTACTGGGTTCCAAATAATGTGTAAAAAGGAAATATGCCGCAGGGTGGGTTAGGAAGAGGATCAGGAAGATACCTGAGCACAGCATCGCATTTCTTGAGGTATCACCCCGGCATTCGCCTGGTGAAACAGGAAAACCGCCATCAGGATGGCGACTGCGGGGCTCTAACCCGTTAGCCTAGTCATTGTCGATCCGAAGTCCGCGATGTTACTGCCTGGAACAGGAAGGATTAGTGGTTGGTACTTTGACTTAACGGTCGCTGCGCATACGGTACGTGAGAAGTTATCAGTGCAGAACATATACATTAAGAACAGATGATTTCTCGATAACATGAAACGCACTGCGTACTATAGAAACAAGGACCCGCGTCTTAAACATGGGGTTTGTGCCCTTTATCAGTATATCTTAAATGCCATATTAAGCCATGTTTTTACTATTTCTCACGCCTTTTTATTAGCTTTTATGGCTATGGGAACACAGCGTAGCATTTTAAGTTGATCCCAGTGCTCTATGGCACAAACAGATAAAATGCAGTTATTACAACATTAAATTAGTAACTAAATAATCTAATACTACTACAATGCTTTAAAACATTAAATATGTTTATTTACAACAATTCAAATTTAGATTGAAACCTTAACAATTTATTTCTGACTGTTGCTTTAACTTACTAATGGAAACAAATGATGTTGAAGCGTTTGCTCATAACTCTCAACTGGATGTAATTTTCATCGATCTTAAAAAAATCTTTTGATTCAATAAATCATGAAATTCTGCTGTATAAATTACCAAGTAGATTTAACATTACTTGCTCTCTTCTCGCACTGCTACGAAGTTATTTATCTAATCGATGTCAGAGTGGGATTGGATGGTATTAATTCCGATTGGTTGCCTGTCCTATCTGGTGTTCCACAGGGTCCGCTTTGGGACCATTACTTTTTGCTCTGTATATGGACCATCTTGCTGAATTGTTCGAACACTATAATTCTAAGTTACTTCTATTCGCGGATGATTGCAAAGTGTTTCGTGAAATTAACAACATTAGCGATGTGACTGGGCCCCAACTTGATACTAACGCATTTATTTCTTGGTGTGAACAGTGGGATTTAAAAATTAATCAGGTAAAATGTGTCTCTCTCACTATCTCGTTAAAGAAAAATGTCTTTCACAGCACCAATGTTATTGGAGACACTATTATTAAGCAAACTAATAGTCATAATGACCTTGGAGTTATCACAGATTTGAAACCAAGCTTTGAAGAACATGTTGTTGCCACAACTAAAAAAGCTATGCGTCTCCTTGGATTATTTTATAGATACGTCGAGATCAGAATTCTTCAGGCTTTATACTACAAAACTTACGTTGACCCCTATGGTCTATAGCTACCCCTACAGTGCTTTCTAAGTTGGAGAGAGTTTTAAACTTCCTCCTAGCAATCGTTAGATTTAGAGTTCACACTGCTCGCAACTTGCACAGAAAATCATTACTTGAAGCATTGAATCTCCAGAATATCGTCGTACGGGGGCAGATTTCAAGTTCCTTTATAAAAACTGTAAATGAACAAATCAGATGTGACGAACTATTATCAAACTTATATTTGAGAGTACCCACGCGGAGTACAAGATCCAAACACTATTTTGCTCTTCCACACCCAAGGATATCACTAACAAAGAGATCCCTATTCTATAGGTTACCCTTCCAATTCAATGAACTGGACATCACTACCAGTTACAATGCGTATTTGAGGATGGTTACTGAACGACTGAATGTATAGTTTAAGTTTTATTCAGCTCTGGTTTGCTTTTAATATCTAGTTTAGTGTTATTTTTTTCTTTAATATTATTTTGTTTCGTTTGTTGCGCATTGCTATTTTGTCCAATGTAAAATAGAATGAGCTGTATTTGGATACTTAATAAATAAATAATTCATTGCTGTAAGAAATAAAATTACCAACCCACTCACTCTATGGCTCATGGGAATCGCCGCAGTAACAAGCGTACGCCATTGGATTCTATCCTGGGCTACATCAAGCCAGTTTTCATCACGAACACCTACTTATCGAAGATCTCTTCTAATATTGTTCTCCCAACGACGTCTCGGTCTTCCCAATGGTATCCTTCCAACCAGGATAGAATATAATCTTAGTTTTCCGTTCCGCCATCCGAGCTACATGGTCCCCCCACCTTAGTCGTCGCGATTTCATATTTTTACAACAAAATTACTTTTATTAATTAGATCACGGCACACGCAGATTTAAATCTCGTTCAGACAGACATTGTTTCTATATATGTTGAATGTGACATCATTACACAAGCGAATATTATTCTTGTACTCACATTCTGCATTATTCACTTTTAGGCCGGGATAGGGGAAAGGATTCGAAGGATTGTAACATCAAAAGTACATCCAACGCTGCATAGTAATCCTACCTGTTAACTACTTATGCTATATTGAACGTAGGGTGACGGCACCTGTTTCCGGCCACTAGAGCTTTAACAGTAAATAAATAAGGCTTCTGGTTAGTGGATCGTGCACCTCATGTTTCTAGTAAATCGTTTCAATGATCAGAAAAATCAAATTCTGTAAGGCTGTTATTCAGCGCCGAACACACCCATTCTACATCGTTACTAGCAAAGGAAATTCCTGTTATGCATCGATGAAGCTTTTAATTTACACGTGCTAGCCACTGATAAATGTCCACACGTTGAAACAGGAAGGATACTAGGTCGTCACAGTAAAAACAAATTTGCTAAATATTATGGCAATTATTGAGTGGATGATTACTGGTACAAAAGTTGGCGTGGAACCAGTACATGGCAATTATGGCTGTCGTATTAATGTTAATTATGTAAGCCACCAGTTCGGTCTAACCGAAAAAGTACTGCAGATCGGGGTGTAGGTGACCAGTTCTAAATGTTCAATCATTCTCTCACCTTTATTTATTTGATGGTGATTGAGGTTCTGCCCGAAGGTTCCTGGGCAAGTGATACGATGGTGGTTTGCCATTGCTTTCCATCGGATGAATATATAATAAAGTCGGGATCTACAGTTTAACGTTGCCTCGGAATCTTGTTTCTCAACCGAGACCCACTGATTAGAAAGTCACCACCACCCATCCTGCCGAAGGGTCTAGAAGTTTAGTTGAAGTAGAACCCAGCTTAAATTAGCCCCTACCATTGCCGATTTTTCGTGAACTTACTTTCTGTTTATGTCAATATTTACGAGCGAAGATTTCTTTGTTGACAACACTGGCAAGTACTCCTAGGGTTCTACATGCCTATCTGTGCTATATAATTTTTGTGATATTTTATTTTCCTTTGTTTGTGTTATAGGTTCTGAGTAAGACTGACAAGTGTGACTGGATATTGGTAATTAGCAGTCAGTTACTGTTAAGCCATGGCTGGAAACTTATTTTTTGCTATCTGATCAGTTTTATTCTTCTGGTGGGTTAGAAATATTTGTTTCTTCATTTTACACGTTAATACATGACCTAAACTCCAAGCTGCGCATTGGCTCAAACATTTCCCTTTTATTCATCTTTTGTGCAGTTACATATTTTAGAAGTAGGAATTTTCCTTAAGTAGCCAGAAAGAGATGTCCTCACCCTACTCCAACCGCAAACGCGTTCAAATGCGTGGATAGCAGAATGCGATGCAAAAAGGGCAGCGTGAGTGCAAGGAAATGTATACGCCCTCGAACGTGTCCTTGCACTAATGCTCCCCCACCCCCATTTTTAGATTCCGCGATGTACGAAGCTGAAATAATGGAAAGAACATTGGAAATGAACGCCATATAATCGGATTGTACCAGCAGTAAACAGACTATTGCACAATAAAATTAATTCTTGCATTTCGGGGAAAAATAGAATGTCACAGGAGTTTGAATGGATTGCGTAAGAACAACACGTTTAACTTATTCCCACTTCAATCAATTACAAAACAAAAATATAACCCAAAAGCTCGCTCTCACACTTAAAATATAATTAAGATTTTTCTCGCAACTAAAAAATCACATCACGGACGGTAAACGAAATACACCGGGACAAGTATACTCCTAAAATGTGGCTGGACGCGATCAGGCGTCACGTTGCTTTCTTACGTAAACATCTCTTCCGATAATTATACAAACTGAATACCCAACACCTCACACTACATTTGGCACATACATCAAAATTTCTGTCATAATTTTCGTATTTTTCAAAAGAAATTAGTCCACATATGTGAACGTAGCACTTCCTTAGAATACGTTACGTTTGAATCAGGGAGACGCGCCGTAACACATTTTATTCATGCGTCGAAAGTAAAGCTGAATAATAACTTCACAGTAAGCACAAATTATAAGTTAACAACTATTACAATAAAAATAATATTATTACTTACCAACTTTGAGAGATCCTGCTTCACTAAATGTGGTTGCCCGCTCGTCACACCCGTACCTTCACCTCCCGCCATCTTTAGAGACTGAAAATCCGTTACGCCAACATTGTTGCCAAGTACAAATGTTCAATTGATGAAGCGCAATGCAAATAAATGAATGATTATGGACTAGTTGGTGGGAGTTGATATTTGATACAAATATTATATTTATATAGTTTGCTGTTGAACAGAAGCAAAATAAATATATAGTGAACATTGGACGTTTATCTTATGACATGAGTTAATTTAGATATAAGAACAATTTTGCTATTTGCTGAAAACGTTTTCCCTTTTACAAGAACAGAAATTAAACCTCCCAACTACACCAAGAATCACATTCATTATATAATTTAACTGAAAAAGCCTTTTCACTGCATACATGTTTCAAATGTATTCGTTTGAACTTCTATCCCTATCTTGAACATAAGCGTTTTAAAAATTTTAATAAGCATATAACACGTACTACAAGTTCGAAAACGCTACTCTGTTAATCTCAGCGTAACTAAACGTTCACCAAGTCAGTCTATATCAATTCTAATCATCAAAAGTCATTTAGTGGTTGTGAAACAAAGTGAGTGTGTAAAGAAACAGCATTTTACTACAAATTAAGCACAAAAAGTAGATTATTTGTATGGTGTAAAATAAACTGTCATGGTTAACAAAATGGTGCTCTGTATTTCAATGCTGTAGTTTGTATAACAAGTTTCCTTATTTTATTTTCCTTGCGTGGCCATGTTGAAAACTATTGCGTAATTTGTAATATCAATGTGACACGCTTTCAATATATATAACCAAAGAGTGAAAAATCTGTATGTTTGTTGAAATAAGAACTTCATGGGCACGGGCTGGCAACATCTCGCACCAATGCGCTACGAATTCTAAATTTAAAATCTTCCCGCGTATGAAATGTGAAGATCAACATCCTTTCTTGTTCTAGGCTATCTGTTTTTCTTTTTTCTTGTCGTGACTGATTTTTTTTATGACTTCCATTAGTGATACTTAGAGTAAAATACTTTAAATCCAATATGATTTATATTACATCATATTTGAATAAAAAAATAAACAACACATATTGAAAGGTAGTTCAAAACAATATTTACAAGTACTTATTTTTCGGCCTATAGACAGGGTTCCAAGCAGGGCTGGAATGGTAAGATTTTTGGGGGGTACACGCTGCTCAATAAAAATCCGGATTTGGGAACACGTTCCTTTATATTTATGCACTGAGGTGGGTACACGCTGTGATTTATACTATTAGGTGGGTACACGGCGTGTACCCGCGTATACCCTCCATTCCACCCCTGGTTCCAAGATATTCTCCTTTCGCAGCACATTCTCCTTTTTTTATTTTGTCCTGTCCTCCCTCCTTTCCTAAATATCTTGAAATATCCTCCATTCTCGAGCGACCGTGTTAAAAAGTTCCGAATTGGACATATTTGTAGTACTCCTGTGATACAAATTCTTAATCAGGGGCGAACCTAAAGGGGGCTGGGGGTGTTACACTCCTCCATTCAAAAGCCATTCGGCAAATTCGGATTTTTTAAGGATTTCACATTGAAACTTTGGAAAATGGAATGCACACAAACATTACGTTTTTACATTTAAGCAGAATCAACTTCGTATTAATCATGAATAATTTAAGTTATCGTTTCGGTACAACCGTATAAAAGTGTTATTCGTCAAATTTATTGCCAATTCGGCAAATACATTATATTTTATGAACTGTTTCATTTCGTTAATATACACTGTGAAACAGTTCGGCAAATTCACATGTTTGTCGGGATTTATTAGGACCATTTAAGATTACTTCTGTAGTATTGGAACAGAGGAGAATAAAATTAAGGCTCCTCGCTACTCTCTCCCCACTTTTTAACATTTTTCAAAATATTTCAAAATCTAATATCATTATCAAACTTTTAAGAAGATACATCTAGTGCTTACAAATTACTATGAAATATAATGGACAGCGATCTCGAGATCTTGTCCATTGATGAGTGATCCGTTGTCAAAGATTATGACATCATTATTTAATTAACCACGAATCACTCGTCAATGAACAAGATCTCGAGATCGCTGTCCATTATAGTTCATAGTAATTTGTAATTACTAGAGATGAATCTCCTTAAAAGTTTGATAATGGTATTAGATTTTGAAATATTTTGAAAAATGGTTTTAAAAAAGTGGGGGCGGGGATAGCGAGGAGCCTTAACTAAACCTGCATTCGATAGTTAAACCCGAATCAGAAACGTTCGTTTTGATTCGTCAGAGATATATATCTAGCACAACAATAAAAAATAAGACTGCGGAATCGCTAT
>JAGDQP010023112.1:1458-29588 GCA_022664845.1 Lepisma saccharinum
ATATATATATATATATATATATATATATATATATATATATATATATATATATATTTAATGTTCTCATGTAAATCTATTTCATGAGGATGGAACAATGTGTTACTTTAGTTACGTTTTAGTAAATATCAACTAGCTTTTAGTTATTCTGGAAAGGTTATTTACTAAGGACGTCTGTTAGAAAAGAAAGCAGTAATTTTCCCTAAATTTTCTGATAGACTGAAGAAAACCCCGGAAAACTTAAACCAAGATGACCGGCGTGAGCAGGACTTGATCCACCGCCACCTCTCAAAAGCTAGTCACGTGCCCGTGACCTAATTGAACACTACATATGATTGATCTAAGGCCACTTTTTGTTAAAAATTAGTTTTACACAAAAAAATATATATATAATGATTGTTCTCGATTATCTTGACACATCCATTTGAACAAAGCTAATTCTTATTGAGAGAATGCCGCAAAACCGATTTTCCACCATAAGCAGTGCCCATAGACAAAGGGAAGGCACCCGAGCAGGTGTCCCTCCCCACTTACGACTCGGGCTATTTTTATTTGCCGTGCACATAGCATCTTTTCGAGTGATTCATTAGTTTCTCGAAACAATCATACATTAACATGTACAGAATCTTAACATATTTCTGTTAATTATTAATAAATTATACATAACTTTCAGAATCTTCTGTTTATTTATCAACTTAAAAAATATTTAAATCCTTTCTTTACAGTGAGCTGTAGGCAGTGCGAATTGGTCCTATATTCTTGTCTTTTGCCCCAAATTTAAGTCATAATACGAGTGTCTGGTATTCAATTCTAGTAGTAGGCTCCTTCTTCACAGCTGTATTGTGTGCCCTTCGTGTTGGAACAAGGAGGCTTTGCCTACTAACCATTTGCGAGCAAGACAATCTTATATATTTAATATGTAAATAAGAAAGCTACCAGGTGTGTAAATATAAAACAGGAATTTGCGCATAGACGGCGTTAGCTGTCACTGTGGTTACCGTAAAACTGCGCTTACTGTACTTGTACAATTTGTACTTACAAACTACGATGTGCGGACAGTATTGATTTTTTTTTTATCATTTGAAGAAAACTGCTGTAGTATCGCATCGCATGCTTGTCGAAGCTTACGGTGATCATGCTCTTGGTAAGTCACAGTGCTATGCGTGGTTTAAAAAATTTTAAAGTGGCGGTTTTGACGTGAGAAACGAGGAACGTGGAAGACCACCGAAAATGTTTGCAGACAGCTAATTTGCAAGCTTTGTTGGATGAGGATGACGCTCAAACGCAACAACAACTCGCGGATCAATTAAATGTGACACGAGAAGCAGTTTTCATACGTTTAAAAGCCATGGACAAGATTCAGAAGGTGGGATAATGGGTTCCACATGCATTGACTGAACGACAGTAGGAAAACCGGAAAACCACTTGCGAAATTCTGCTCGCCAGATACAAAAGGAAATCATTTCTCAATCGAATTTATTTCGAGAAGTGGATTTATTTCGAGAATTCTAAGCGTAAAAGATCATGGGTAACTCCAGGAGAACCGGCGACATCGACTGCAAGACCAAATCGCTATGGACGGAAGACAATGCTTTGTGTTTGGTGGGATCAGAAGGGAGTGATCTATTATGAACGGCTGAAACCTGGCGAAACCGTTAATACCCAACGTTACCGACAACAAATGATCGGTTTGCATCAAGCTTTGCGTGAAAAACGACTAGAATAACCAAATATAACATAAAGTGATTGTGCTTCACGATAATGCACCCTCCCACACAGTAAATCCAGTCAAGGAAACGATTGGGACGTTTGGCTGAGAAATCCTTCCGCATGCGACTTACTCACCAGACTCACCTTCCGATTTTCACTTATTTGCATTCATGGGACACGCACTTACTGACCAGCGCTTCACATCTTACGAAAATGGTTTGATGGCTGGTTTGCAGCACAAGAGACATAGTTTTTTGGTCTGGCATCCCCACATTGCCGGAACGATGGCAGAAATGTATCGCTAGCGATTTCCAATACTTCGAATAAAATAGTTCTTAGCATTGTCATCTAGTCACTGTGTCTTTTCTGTACATAAATTCCAGTTTCATATTTTCGCACCTGGTATTTTGACTTTGCTCCCCCAATCGAAAAGCAACTCCCTATGTGGCTAGTAGTATAGTTTGCTAAGGGAGTAGGCTATCATTCCTACTGGAAGTTAGGATTATATTTTTTATGATGTGCAGGTGTCATTAGTATAAATGAAACCAGTGGAGCAGAATGAGGATGATGCGTTATAAGGGATGTGAAGTGAGAGAAGGTAATGAGTTGGACGACGTGACAGCAAGCAGACAAAAGGTGATGAACGTGTTATTATATTGTTCTAAGCATGGATCTCGGTTCCCACAGATGTTAATAACTGGAATTAATTCTCGGATGTGTAATATCAGAACTCGTGATGGAGTTGCAAGATCCGAAAGCAACAAAGGAGAAGGTCTTGGTGGCTAAGATAAATACCGCATTGAACGAGTTTAAAAAAGGGAACAATGCGATGGATGAAAAAATATAGATACACATCATCTCCCGGTAGTGGAGACTTGTTGAGATTGGATATTTGGGTCACGTAATGAATCTTGAGCAAGGCAAGAGATTATTTTTCATCACAAAGCAGTTTTGACAAGCGGGCAGGAATGGAGGGATTAAAAGCGTTATTTCGGGTACTTTGAAATGAGTGAGTACCGACAAGATGTATTTGTGTCATCCTGAGAGACATGGAAATGGTTTTAAAATATATACATATATATATTGAAAGCCAAGCTCCTGGGGTTGAATAGAAAGTTGGAAAAAGAACGCTCTAAGGATCTAACAGGAGAAAAAAAAGGAAGGATTAAATCTTGCCGTTCGGCATATTGTTCAAAAGAAAAGTATTGAAAAATTCACATAAATGGAGGTCGAGATCACACAACTCATCTCAAGACTCGGGGGAAAAAAAGGGATAAAGAAATGGTACGTGATACGATAAAAGAGTAACTGATTGAAAAAAAAAATGCAATGACGAAGAATGTATCATCCAATCACGAACCAGAGAGGTGGGAGCTTAGATATTGTTACTGGGACGGAGCGCCGATTGAAGCGATGGGGATGGAGGGGGAGAGCGGATGGATGTAGTCGTAAGGCTCTGTCGAAATAGGGTATGTGGGAAAGGATAAGGCCGTGGGTTGACGACGGGGTTCCATTCCGGCATTCGGGCGGATGTAACACACGCAAGATGACTGGTCGGGAGTATCGAACCCAGAACCGCTCGAACGCGAAGTCAACAACGCCAGACATACATGGGAAAATTCAAAATGGAGTTACATGGATTAATGTAGTCGGAATGTATTTATAGCCCGGGCAGGAAGGGCGAGGACAAGGGGGCATTAGGCCTGGTTTGACTGAGGAAAAGTCAATCAGGATGGTCCTCCCAAATTCGAAGCCAATGCTGTACCAAGCTAGCTCGGTATAAAACAGCATGCACCCATATAAGTGCATACTGGCAACACTAGCTTATACTGCCCAAAATAGAACTACAAATTCGTATCAGGTAAACAAAGCCTTATGAGAAAACAGACATGCCGCTAGCCTTCAGGAAAAACAATCTACCCATATTATTAACGTTACAATAAATCCACAAAAAGTTAATATTTTCGTAGGATGACAGCAAACCAAGCAGCCGTCACGCGCCTCTGTGACATAGGCATGTGTTGATATCGTGTAACAGTTCTATACATACATTAACATAAACGACTCAATGATACAGCACAACACAAGATGTATGGTACTATCGTTGGCTAGGTATGCATTCCCTGTCGGACAAATGTATATTTTACAGACAGTGTAAAAGTGCACGTTATCGAAAAAAAAATTAAGGATTTCAAAATGAATGTATTTACTACTGTATACGAGGAAAGGGTCTCGTCTGGGGGTCCTACGTTTGAGGAAAATCGGTGTCCATTGTCACGGACTGTAGGTGGTAGAACACCGGCTTGGCAAACGAAAGAACCATTCCAATCGATATTGACAGGTTTGTTCCTAAGTTAAAGTAAGCAAAGTCCGGGATGGTACCGACGAGCAATGCCCTGGCCCCCACCTAACCCTAAGATGCCTGATGGCCCTAACAATCATGAAGATCAGAATCGGTGGGGAGTTCAGATTATGAACTGCACAGGGTGGCACGAAAAGTTTAACATCCCAATGGGAACACATGGTTGATGTCCACAGTTCCGGAACTGTATTATCGAATAGTAATAAATAATAGGAAAGGTAAGTTGGTTCTACAGTAATTACGAGCGTGAATGGATAAACATGGAGCGTACAGAATTGTCGCACTTCAGGCTTTTCTTTTTAGTTAAGCAGGAACATTTGTTTTACGTTTTAGTAAAAATTGTTTATGAAAATGTTTTATTATTCTTATGTAGTAATTTGGATGTTAGGATAAGTTTTCTCTGGGTAATACCTGTAACTTACATTGTAAAGTGTTCTGTAACCAGTCAAACCACAGAGCGGTGCAGGCCGGTATTTAATTTAGGATAAAGAATGCATATTGTTTAAAAAAAGGAAACCATGGTTTCACAATATCTAAAGATATGAAATAAACAATGGAAAATTGTATTCACTCGACTAACGTCGCGGTGCAACATTGCAAAACAGTATCCTCCAATGACACCACAAATTTTGCAGTCAATGCGAATTAGTGCACCGGAATCTGCTACCTGTTATTTCGTATATTTGTAATCATGAAGCTGTACGTAACGATACCGAATTGCTTAAATTGAAATTAGTTATGGCCTTCAGTAGAACGATACTGGAGTGCTCAAGTGGTGCCGGAGCAAACATAAAATTTTGATTGTTCATTTTCTGTGTAACAAAAAATGGACAAATCTCTCACGCTTGGTGCCGTTGCACGGTTCATTTTATGATTTACGCTTTAAGTTTTTATTTATGCACGTAACGGATTATACATTATAATAGAATATTCTATCAATAAAGTTCACGTGAAGTGCAAAAATGTAATGTAAAAAAAGCGAGTCAAACAATGAAAACTCAGAACATAAAATTTTGGTACATTAATGTTACGGAGGGCCCTGCACGAAGCGGATACGGTGCATATATTCTCCACGTCCGGTATAAAGTGAGATTGGGTGATCTGTCCCACAATCGACGAAAAGTTTCCGATTTCCAAAGTGTCCAGAAATACCAAGCGCACCCTGGTACTCAGTTTGATAGGAGTCGAAGGGCAACTGAGAACACCAGGCACGAAGAAAAGTCTCGGCTGGGATGTGAACCCGAGCTGTCCGATTCGTCGTGTTATGGAGAACCGGGTGTAAAAAGAAGGGTAAAAACAGAGAAATCAAAGTTAGGGATCAAAATACCGCCGGAATATAAGACTTGTAAGTCTATTACGAAAGTACCGAGAACATAGTGAGGAAGCAAGCAGAAAAGGAGGTGTAAAAAAAATTAAACAGACTAGAATTCAATGGGAAATTATACATGGATAAAATTCGAAATGATGTAAACTAGACAGTCCAAAAATACCACTCAACATCAAGGTATCCAAGCACGTGACGAACCAACCGACCGAATGATGGGGCTATTATTACGTGTGCTACTATGACATATTTCGATGATAAAAATACATCCATATTAGGTTCACAGTTACAAATTAACCACGCGTAGAAATATGGCCATAAGTAACGTCATTACGAATAATCCAGGTTACGATTATAGTAGCAGATAGACGTAGGTACACTGCAAGATGAGAATGCACTTTATGCCTAAATCAGTTGCCGACCAGGTTGCCGTGCGGGCTACGGCGGTAGGCCATCGACTCGAAGGTCCTGGGGTCGAGTCCCCTGTAGCGGCATGGTTGTGGAATTTAATGACTAAGGGGGGCGAATCGTGACGGTCTAAAGTTACAAGACCGGCCCCTATGAAGAAAAATAAAGCTTACATCAATACAATTATGTACTGAAAGAAGTTAATTTCACCTTTGAATACCAGTGCCAACATTGAATAAATTGTCATGAACGAATCGTGAGATGCAACAACTGAAATAATTAAATTAAAATATCGCAATACGAAAGAAATCAGAATAACAGGATATTGATTTGTTTGAGGATTGTGGGATCTTGAGGTAGAGTTGTAAACGGAAAACAAACGGAAACAACCACAAAAACATGCTTTCCGCTGCTTGCAATGTACAGAAGCTACTAGACGACATCGTTCATAGTCTTGGACAAGAGAAACGCACGAATGTAATGGCCTGTCTTTCTTTTTTCGTAACTGAAACAGGGTCTTGTTTTGATTTCTGGGCCCTTCTCACACACGTAACAGTCGCTGTTGGTAGTGGGATGATTCGTGTATTAGCACAGACGGTATGTATAGCCACAGATGAAAACACCAATCGTTTAAATAGGACCAGTATTAGGACATTACCAACTCTATAGGACACAGGAAAGTGAAAGTCTTTTCATCGGAGGGAGGCTACAAACGAAAACAGGTATACACAGCACAAAAAGAACCAGAAAGAAAGGAAAAAAAGGACGAACATCGGTTGGCGCTCATTGACATGCCTACGATCACCAAGGAGGAAGTAACAGTACCTGCTGAAGGCAACAGGTGGCGGTTTGGAGCATTCATCGTACACACAAGGAAATAAGATACAATACGCTGTTAAAGTTGACGTCATTGGTGCGCGGTATCCTAGCAACCAGAACGACTGGCTTTATACACACGGAGTAGCATACGCGTTTAGTATGGACGAAAAAGACAATACGGTTTTCTTAGCATATTCATAACATTTAATAGTTATATTATAAATTACAATATAAGTAAATGCTTTGCGTTTGACTGCAGGTACTATGCTTTATGTCAAACTTTTTTTGTTTCGAGGGCCTGAGGGGCGCAACGAATCTAAAAGGGATTCTCCACAAAGCTGGGGTAGGCCATCCCACGTGTGGTCTCCTTGTCTCGACCCCTTCTCGGCGTCGAGGCACGGAGACCGTAGGACCTGAAATTGTAAAGAATTTAAATAGGTATCCAAAAAGACGAAAAAGAGAAGAGTATAGGAGGACTGAGGGGAATACTTCTGTAGCCCAGTTCCCGATGGATAAACCTATGCCCTATTTCGGCGAGTTGGGGGGAAAGTTGCTATTTTTTCTACTAGTAATGTATACATTATTTTAAATATACAAGTGACTTGAGCTATACAATCCACAGTTATTTATTTGTTTATGTCTGTTTGTGACATTATTCTTTTTATTCTTATTATTGTCATTTTGTTCTTATTTATTATGTATTATTTGTGCGTTTCTCTGATTTATTTATAGCAATTTTAGATTTGTCTATTTTTTCTCTTTCATTCATCCATACTTCATTGTTTATTATCTCTATTATTAGTTTTTAACACCATTACAACTCCTATTTTGTATCCGTTCTCTTGTTGAGCTTAGAAAGTTCCTACTTTACATTATCTGTGTCTACTTCAAATTCTAATATTTCCCCATTACCTAATCTATATTATTTGTAACTTCCTTTATCCCACTGATCTATATGTCCCCTAGTATTATTAACTGAATATTTTATAGAAAACAACAAGTCACATTCATTCCTCCATTCATACTCCCATCCATCCTGTGCGCGGCTCCAAGCCGGTCGAGCTGATTCAGGCCCCGGGCAGTGGGACTTCTCCTCCAGATCCATGGATCCAGGCTGGTTCCGGGAAGTCCTCCTCTTCTCTCTTCCAGACTCACCACGTCCATCACCTCACATCACACGCATTTTCTAACTTTCACTCGCGCACTCGCAACATTGTATTTCTTCCGCAGTTTTTAAGTTCTTGCCATCCACTACAAGTCGGCAGCAACTCTGGGGGCGATCAAAAGGTTTTATTTTCGATTATACGTGCATCACCGTGAGCGCTCTGTTATTATTAGTTTTAGGTATTTCTGTGTTCTAGGGAATGGGTACGCGATTGCCATGACCGTGGAGATTTAAAATCCACAAAGTACGCATGACATCTTACAACCATCACTTTAGACTGAAGAATCGCTCTTACACTCACGCCCGCCATGCATGTATAACTCCCGATCCATCACCGACGAATACACAATCGACCGAACGGGCGAGCGAACGAACGAGCGAGCGAACACATGGTTACACGGACACAAGGGATATAGTCTATACACATTTGCTTGAGTTTGTTGCTCAGTAGTTTAATTCGTAGAATTATTTATTGTCTCGGTTTTATTGCGCATTAATATATCTCATTTTACATATATGCGAAATCTTTGCCGCAAGTAGATCCAGAGATTTCCTCGTTTCCTCATTTTCCATTATGTTTTGTACTGTTGTGTCTTGTAATTCCAGTCTTAAATCAACTATTTATTGTATGATTCTTCCTTCGTTATTTACTTGGTTTTCCGGGCACTCGAGGACATGTTCCGGGGTCGACTCGTAGCCGCACATGCAGATCGGAGAGTCAACTCGTTCTAATTCATATAATTTGCCTCGGTACGGCGTATGACCACTTAAAAATGTACAGCTCCTCTGCTCGGGTTCCATCCTCTTCATTGCAGTCGGTTGTGTATGTTTTCTATTATTCCATATAATCTAGATTTTCTACATCTATCCCAGAAGTCTTGCCATTTAGATATATTAATTTATTCTATTTCCTCCTTATTGTTTGGCAAGGTTCCTAAGATTTCCGTAGCTCTTATTATATTATTTTTCTTGATCCAGTACAAAGCAGCAGACTTGATGGTCTCCAAATGCAGAGTCGCTATTCCTGATATTATGTTTAATGCCACCCCAGGTGTAGTTCGATATGCGCCGGACATTCTTATTAATACAGATCTTTGTGCGCTATCCAGTTTATCTGCTAAACTCTTATTTTCTGTCAGCCTGTGTGCCCACACACTAGATCCGTATGATCCAATTGAATTGATAATTTGGTTATGGTACAGTTTGATATGTTTTATAGGCAGCCTGAATCTTTTTGTAGGTATTGTAGTTATTTTATTGCCAAATTTGATAATTTTATTTTTCGTAGCTTCTATATGCTCAATAATGTTTAGTTTTTCATCTAGCATGATCCCTAGATATATAAATGTTTTAGCTCTTTTTAAGTTTTGATTTTGATATTTTACTATAGGGTTTCTTTCTAGTTTATTTTTAAATATCATGTACTGTTTTTTTTTTTCAGCAGAGACCGTCAGTTTATTAGTTTCGCACCATTCATGAATTGTCGTTAATATTTTCATTGCTTTAAGTTCCATTTCGCGTCTGGAATCTGAATCCACTAATAGCGCAATGTCATCGGCGTAGGCGATAGTTGACATTGCTTCCTTCATTTCGTTCATCTTTATGCAGAGATCCCAATGCAAATGTCCCAAAAGACTGGTCCACAGATCGATCTCTGCGGACATCCCTTATTCGGTCTCCGGGTCATCTTTTCTCCTGGGGCACGCAGGCAGACTGTTCTGTTTGTACAGTAGTCCACGAGTACCCTTATTATGTAATTTGCTACTTCACTATTCTTTCGGTTAACAAATAGGGCCGGCCACCACAGGTTGTCGAAGGCTCCCCTGATGTCAATGAAAATTACCAAAACATATTTGCCATCCACCCCCTTCACGCCATCGCAGAACTTATTCAGAGCATCCTTGGTTGACCTTCCTTTCCTAAATCCAAATTGCGTCTGATCTTCCTCAATTCCCTTCCTAGCTGCTTGTAAGTGATTCACAATTATCTTCTCAAAGACCTTACCATTGACGTTCAGAAGACAGATAGGTCTATAGGATTTTGGACTAGACCTAGGCTTCTCTCTGCTTTTTAAAAAAGATTATTAGGTTGGCTAAATGTTAATGTATTTTTTTTATTTAGGGGGCCCTCCACCACACCTGCCTCTCAGCATTATTTGCTCAGCCCTGCTTCGCGCGCTTGATGAGCACAGCGAAACTGAAACCGATTCTCCACAGGACTGGGGCAGGCCAATCCCCAGTTTAACTCCCCTCCTCGACTCCTGACTCGGGGTCGAGGCACGGAGACAAAAGGACCTTTTCGCATTTTTAATTTCCAATATTACTAAAACAAGAAAAACAAAATGAGAGACGGGGGAGTAGGGATTTTCTTTTCTTGGCCCAGTTCCCGGAGACAAACCTAGGCCGTTTTTCCGCGGTTTGGGGGATATTTGTATTTGTACATTGTTTAGTTTGATTTGACTTGAGTTTGTTACATTGTATATTTACATTAATGCATTTATTTAATGTATTTTTTATTTTATTACTTGTGTTTTATTATTGTTTATTTATTTAATTCCTCTTTCCCTTTTATCCTTTCAGTTACACATTTAATAGTCCCACATCACCAGATATTGTTTATTATTTCATTTATTATTTTAGTTTATTTCTTATCATTTTTATTCATTACACTAGCTACCTATTTTCGCTATTGCTTTTCTTTCTAGTTTATATTTTCTTATAATATTATTATTATTCTCTATATTCATATTTTTAATTATAGCTGAATCCCTGATATATATAGTATTACGATCCTACCAATGTATATATAATATAAGAGTATTATAATATAAAATTTCACATCAGCAAAACCCCAGTAGTATATTCCTATTCCTTTAAACTATTTATCGTTATTTCTAGCCCCGTTTCATATCCTACTACTAATTTATTCTAACAAACCTAATCCTAACCTAATTCTATCTCAATCACTCTCACATTTAGACGGGAGGGGTCTTCTTCAGACGAGCTGGATCCCGGCGACTGGAACACGTCCTCCAGATCCTCAGATCGGGGCCCTCAAGGGACACATCTCCTCTTCTCACACTTCCACACTGCGCTTCAGCACATTCGCAACCGCACTTATTTCACACGCATTCCGAATTTTATTTATTCCGCCTATTCAGCGCCTCGGAGTTCCGATTGCCGTCCATACCATCGGTTGGCAGCCAGGCGCTGGGGACTTCTCTAGACGGTTATAATGTTTCACGTCTCTTCTTATCACGCACACGCACGCTGCGTCGACTTTCGGTCGGCCGAAGGGCGATTAATTTAGAAGATCACATCAGTAGGAATGATTTTAAGCCTACAAAGTTTGTACGTATCCTCGTTTTTTTTCCTCGCCGGCTTTCCTTTCCGTCGCGCCCGCTCACTCCAATTCATTTCTCTTAGTACATGCTATTTACAGTTTCTTGAGTTGTTTCTCCTTATGTATTCCGCCTTTGGCTATGTGTTTCTATGTATTTCATTTTCTCAAGGTGGAAGATTGCACTCGCCAACCGATCCAATGCCTCTCTTTTTGTTTCATCCCGCAAAATTTCTGTTGTTGTTGTTGCTTGTAATTCTTTTCTTAATTCAACGATTCGGCATTTTTTCGTCCCATCATTATTTTGTTGATTTAACCGGCACTCAGGGACCACGTGCTCTGGCGTCGAATTTTCTCCACATTCACGCTCTGGGGATGCGACTATGTTAAGCTCAAATAATTTTGTCTTGTATGACCCATGACCGCTAAGAAAATGGACCATACCATTACTCGGATTCCAGTTTTTCAATTCTAAACGTTCCTCAATGTTATTAATTAATCTAAATAATTTTCTAGATTTTATTGAATTTTCCCAACTGATTTGCCAATCTTTAACTATTGTTTCCTCTATATCCTCTTTTGAGTTTGGCAATGTCTTCAGTATTTCTGTTGTCCTTATGATATTTTGTTTTTGTACCAATATTGCGCTGCTGCTTTTTTTGCTTCCAAACTTAACGGTATTATTCCTAGTATTACGTTCTATGCATCACCCGGAGTGGTCCTATATGCTCCTGACATTCTCAATAGCATCGCACGCTGTGCTCTATCCAATTTATTAGCTAGTTTTTGTCCTCTTCTAATCTATGAGCCCAGATGGCTGCTCCATAAGTGCCGATGGAGTTTATTATTAGATTGTGATATAATTTTACAGTCTTTAACGGTAATTTAAATTTCGTATTAGTCAATGTTATCAGTTTGTTTCCTACTTTTAATAATTTGTTAGTTGTTGCCTCTATATGTCCATTGAAATTTAGTTTATCATCGATTATTACCCCCAGATATCTAAAAGTCGTTACCCTTCCTATATTCTTATTATCAAATTTTATTGTTGGGTTTCTTAGTAATATATTTTTGAAAATCATGTATTTTGTTTTCTCTACAGATATCTCTAATTTGTTTATGTCACACCATATTTTTAATTGATTTGTTATTGTTCTCGCTTTTTCTTCAATTTCCTTTCTCGAATCTCCTTCCGCCACTATAGCAACATCATTGGCATATGCTATAACAGAGTATGTTTCCTCAAGTTCATTAATCTTTTTTAGCCAGGGATCTATACATATGTCCCAGAAGATCGGTCCGCAGACCGATCCTTGTGGGCATCCTTTATTAGGGGTTCTTTCTAACCTTTCGCCTGGAACTACAAGATTTACTTTTCTATCTCTACAGTAGTCCCTGAGCACCTGGATCATCCATGTTTGTAAGTTAAGTTCTTTCATATTAATAAATAGCGCTGGCCACCATAAGTTGTCAAATGCTCCTTTAATGTGTATATAGATTGCTAGGGTGTATTTTCCCTCTGTGTCTTTTATATCTGTACAAAACTTATTGATTGCATCCTGAGTTGATTTTTGTTTTCGGAATCCATATTGAATTTTGTCATCTGCCAATTCTGGTCTATATCCTTGTAACTTATTTATGATTATTTTTTCGAAGATTTTAATAATAACATTTAACAAACAAATCGGTCGGTAGGATCTCGGATTCATTTTTGGTTTCTCAGGACCCTTTAGAAAGATCACTAACTTAGCTTCTTTCCATCTTTTCGGAAATCTTTTCTGTTCAATACATTCCGAGAATAGTCTGGCAAGATACAGTGTTCAAATGTCTTTAAATATCTTGTAGATTTCGGGTTTTATTAGGTCAGGACCTGGAGCTTTTTTATTTTTTAAGGTTCTTATCGCTTCTTCTACCTCTGTATTCTGAATTATTGGAGGTTCTTCTTCATTATCTTGGGTCTCGTTACAAATTTCAATAATTCTTTCTCTAATATGTTGTTGTTCAATTGTCTCATTATTTTCATCATCTTGAGGAATTAGTTCTCTCATTAGTAGCTCTGCAGAGTCCTTCCAGTTGCTGGTTATTGCGCTATCAGGTTTTTCAAGCGTCGAGATTGTTGTTGCGGACATTTTGGACATGCATATTTTGTATGGGTTTCCCCAGGGGTCCAAGGTTAAATTTGTGTTTACATAGTTATCCCATGGTTCAGTTTTTCTTTGTTCTATTTTCTCTCTGTATGCCTCTTTTGCCTGCTGGTATTCTATTAATTTCCGTTGTCTCAAGTTGAATCAAGTTGAATCAAGTCTCTGGCTTTTGATAGCTTTTCCTTTTTGCTCTTGTTATTCTCTTTAGTCTATCTAATTCCCCACACCAGCATGGGGTAGTAATTTTCTTATTTTCTTCTTTTCTGGATGGCAGCACATTTTCTATCGCTCGAACCGCGGAATGTTCTATTTTGAGCGCCAGTTCGTCTAAATTTGCTCCTGCTGTTATTTCTGGTAAGTCTAGTTTCTTCTGAAATGTATTTTTATTAATTTTGTTAGCATTATATTTTAATGGTTCATTCTCTTCTTATGATTCTGTGTTCTGTTGTGCCACCTCATTATATATTTCTATTTCAAAGCGGATTGCATTATGGTCGCTACATGTACCTCCATCCATAACGTTCCAGTTTTTTATATTTTCATTCAAATTTCTTGTCGATAGTGTAATATCAATGTTAGTTTCTGCCCCCGCTCTGTTGCTAAAAGTGGGGGCTTGTCCTTCTTTATTATGGATTACTAGGTTATTAGCTAATATTAGTTCCTCTAGTAATTCCCCTCTTCTCCTGTCTGTACCTGTTGCTACGTTGCTATGCCGCAGCGGCGATTTAGCGTTGGCATCTGCAGTTATTACTATTTTGTGATTCTGATAATTTTGTAATTGTTTCTATTTTTTCTAGATACTGTTCAATTCCATGATGGTATTGGAAGTACATACAGATGACTACCATTTTAAGATGTTTTGTTAGAATCTCCACGCAAGACGTCCACTCGTCCATGTATTGTCTTATCTCTACTAATTGGTAGTTTTTATTAAAGCACATGATCGCAGCTTTTGGTTGGTCTCCATAAGCAGCTATTCGTGTTGTCACAGGGAAATATGGGTTTCTGCACACATAGTAAATCAATTTGGTGACCTTCTACGAGTTTTCTCAGTTCAGACACAACCAATCTAGAACTCTGTGCATATATTTGCAGCACAGAACACAGTTCAGGCTGCATCCTAGGCATAAGCGGTAGATCTTGTGTGCCAATAGCAGCGTGGCCACGGCTCCTTGGAGTCACAGACCACTCTGCCATGCGCCCTCACAAAGTCCTTGTATATTTCATGAAGGTCACCACCTTCCGAAGCCTTCCGACCTTCTTTCAAAGACTAGGTCGACTAATTCTAAGAGTTCTTTGGGATCGGTTGGGAGATTATTTCGTTTTAGTGTAATCTTACCTACTGTATCCGGTATGGGAAATGTCACTTGTTCTCCATCCACATGCAGTTTTCGAATCAGGCCTCTCAACGCGATGATAAGTGCTTGGGGCTCCTCTAAGACTGTTAATTTATATCTATTAGCTTCTATTTTGTAGCTCCATATTAGTGTTTTAGATTTATCTTCGGTTTCCTCTTTTGTTTTGTTTCTTGTTCTACATTGCACTCTTCTGCTGTTTCATTTATTTCATTTATTTGTTGGTCTTTTTAAATTTTCCAATTTTCCAAGTCTTCCTTATCTAATTCTTTTCCTTCCAATTGTTTATCCTTGTCGTTATATGTTTCTTTCAGGAGTGATATCTTTTGTTCGTCTTCTGGTTTTGATTTTTCTCCGGATGTAAATATGTTCCGCCATTTTCTTTCCAGTTTTTCTTTTTACTTGTTTGTGAACTAATGGTGGCTGTTTTACTTCTTTTCTTTACATATACAATCTTTGTTCATTGGTTCTTCCTTTTTTCTTTTCCAAAATTCTATTAATCTTGTTCTATCTCTCTTTTTCTGTGAAGGTGATTTTTCCTTTTGCTTACTGCTTGTAGTTGATTTTACATCTTCCTCTAATTCTTCTTCTATTTCTTTCTCTATGCTTGTTTCTTCATTCTCTTCACTATCGCTAGGTTCGGAATTTGTACCTGTCTCTGCTAGGTCTACTACTAATATTTCTTGGATTTCTTCCTTTGTTGTTGTAGTTTGCTTGCGTGTTTCAGGTTTGTAGAGTATGATAAAGCATCCATTTTCACTTGTTATTAATTTACTCATCAAAGTATTATCCGTTATGTGCATCCTAAAAATTATATTGTTGTTTACTTGTTTGTTGTATTCTGTAAATTCTGCTAACACTTGGTCTGGGTCGTGTCGCCATAGGCCCATCCCTATAGCCAGTATATTAATTTCTACTTTTCTTTTGAGTCTGAGATCTTGAAAAAATTGCAATAGGGTTCTCAAATCTGTTTAAAACTCCCCCACTGAAGATTTTATGTGTATGAATTTACAGTTGTGCTCGTTTGTTGAATAATGTATTATTAATTCTGTACCATTACTTCTGTTTATTTTAAGTAGTTCCATCTCCTCCAGTATCTAGGAAATGTCATCAATCGAGTATTTATGAAGTGTAATATAATTTGGTTTTCTTCTTTTAAATTTAAATTATCTTCTATAACTGTCAAGGAATTTTCCTGGTTATTAGTCCCTCCAATTGTTTCTACCCATTTAATGAATTTTGTTTCTTCAGTCTTATTTCTCCATGTCATTTCCTTCATCCAAAATCTTTCTCCTTGTAATTTTTCTGTTAGCTTAAATTCCATAATCGGTTCTACTTACATTCCTCGCTAGTAGGTTTTTGTACGTTTGACATTCCTTGTAGTCGTTGGTCTTGCATTCCTTTTTTCGTAGCTTACAGGGGATACACCTTGGTAGTTGGTCCTTGATACTGCAGGTATCTCTTTTGTGGCCTTTTTCTCCGCAATGGGAGCAAACTTCCACTCCATCGCAATATTTAGCTGTATGTCCTAGGTCACTGCAGCTAAAACATTGCGCCACCACCAAGTAATCCTTTATTGTATGCTAGTATAGTTTATATATAATCTTGGTTTGTTAAGAAGTAATTTCCTTGTGTTCGATTACTATGCAATTCTGGCGCTGTTTCGATTACTATGTGACACGTTCTTTTTCCTCTGAGTCCAGTTCTGAATTTTACTTTAGTTTCTTCCACCGCTAGCATTACTTCTCTTTCACTATCAATATTTCACGTTATATGTTATTAGTTGGGGATTTCTCTTTTTTCTTGACTCAATACTGAATTTGTCCTTAATTTCTCTATTATTTATTATCTTCTCTACGTCTTCTTTTGTTTCTGCTTGGACAATTAACAGCTTTTTTCCAGTGTATAAAGTTGCCCGTACTTTATCTTTCTCCGGGTCCACGCTCTCTATCCAACTGCTGTGCAGCTGCGCTAGTGTTTCTCCCTCGTTGGGCCGCACGAAAATAGAAGATTTGTCCTTCTCAACTATTTGTGAAATTTTCTGCTCTCTTTCTGTCTGTTTCTTAACTGCCTCAGCAAAAGTCGGTTGTCTCGGTCCTCTATTCTGTGGAGTAGTGTGCTTTCTCGTAGCTCTTCAATTTGCTTCTTTAGCTCTATTATATTTTTCTTTGCGTCTTCCACTTGTCTTTCTTCATTCAAGTATTTTGTGTGAGCCACCGCCTTCTCTACTGTTACCGCTGTAATATCTCTGTTCCTTTCTTTTATACTTTTCCTTAAATATGTGTTGTCTTCCTCTATTCTTTCCAGTGTTCCTTGTAATTTTTCTGCCTTTTGATTATCTTTCTGTGCTTTGTACAGTTCGTTTTCTAGCAATTTGATTTTCTCTATCATCACGATACTTTTCTGGTCTCCCTCTTGAGTTTTTAGTCCGTAAATTTCTTCTTACAGTCTCATTTTTTCAGCTGAGTATTTTCTTCTTTTAGCATTTATTTGCGCCTCCATCTTTTCTTTATATTCATACATTCTTTTGTTCTTTTCCGCCATCCTGCCTTCCAATTGCGATATTTTGTTCACCCACTATGTGATTATCGCTATTATTTTCTTTATTGGTTCTCTCCCCACCTTGAGTTTCTTCAATGTTCATTTCACTTCTTCTATTGCACTGGCGTGGAGTTCCAGATAGGCTTTCTGTCTTTCTTCTAATTCATCTTCCTTGTTTTCTTCTTCAGTAGTAGTTTCTTTCTCTTCTTCATCTTTTGTCTTTTTTATTGTTTCTAAATCTGCAGGTGAATCTTTAGCTCTCTTTTTTCCCTTTATTTTCCTCCCCCATCAGGGTTGGGTTCAATTCCCCCAATTGACCTTCTTATTGGGCTCCTTGTCACAGGCGTTCCACCTTCTTTCTTGGCTTTTTCAGCTTCTCTCCCTGCCTCCATTTTTCTCTTTTCGATTTCTTCGTATTTCCTTTTCAGTTCCTCTTACTGTCGTTTTAACCTCTCTTCTGATATATCGTATTTGCTACGTTCCACCACTGGTGTAGCCTCTCGTACTGGAGTTGGTGTTATTGTAGTCGGTGTTCCTGTCTTATTCTTTTTCATTGTTTGGGTGAGTTTTCCTTTTCGATCGTCGCTTTCCCGGTCGAGACTATCGATTTTACGAAAGTCCCCGCGTACGCGCACTTGAGATATAACTTACGAACAAACAGCATCCCCAGGACCGCAGGTCCGAATTCCATCAACCCGAGAGAGCAAAAAAATATATATATATAAAAATCACTGGCATCTCAAAAAATGGTAATGACGGTGATGGAAAGGATGAAAAACAATGAAAAATGAAATTTGCGTTTTTTTCTTTCTTTTCTCTTTCTTTCCTCTTCCTTCTTCCCTCCTTTTTTGATGAAAATTGATCAAGGATTGAAGGGGATAGGGAGGTATGACAGGGGTGAAGAATCATGAAAAATAATAAAACAAGACTAAAAATGAAAATGCGTTTCTTTTTCTTTTATTTTTTCTTTTCCCTTCTTTTAAATGAAAATTGAAGAGGGATTGAAGGGAGTAGGGAGAGGTGACATGGGGTGAAAGGTGATGAAAAATGAAAAATGCATTTTCCCCTTTAAGATGCCAAGATTTTGGGTTGAGGTGGGGGTACTCAGGGGTCAATACCCCATCGTGAGGTCATTGCTCTCCCAAAGTTTCACGGCCCCATCCCAGGCGGTCCCAGAGATATAGGACCTTAGCCACTCATGCTTGTCTTCTCTTTAGGACAGAAAGATTTTCAATTTCTGTGAAGCTATTAAGAAAAGCGTTTAACGCACTATTAACTAATTGCTTCACTGATCGACCAGTTAAGTACTGAAACGTCTCTCAATTGCTTCCGCGTGGAGGCTATTAATTAATTGCTTTCGTTTGGCGCGAAATAAGTTCACAACTTAGTTAATAAGTATCAGCAGATTACCTCCTCGTATGTTCCAGTTCCTTGGTATTAGTTGGCCACAAAAAACCGTTGTAGCACCCTTATTTGGGCACCGATCACCACGAAATTTTGGTTATATATGTTTTAAGGCCTCCCCAATCAACTGTTGAGGTCAAAAGTGAAGTCACTAGTGTCCTTATATGAGTTTTGGTACCGCACGCATGTGGTCCTTCCACTTATAAAACACACACAATCATCCACCACTTTACTGGCGGTCACGTGTAGTGTTTCCAGCCTGTTTGTTGGCTTCCAAGTCCCTTAGCAACAGTCCGGAAAAGGTTTGCTCGTATTAATTTGTTTTTCTGAAAACCTTTTTTCATCTAGCAATAGTCTCAAGGTCACTCGCAGGAAGTTAATCCACCTTGATGACGATGTGGAGCGTCAACGTTTAGATTAAATCCACTCCCATGTACTTAGCATTAGAGCATACAAATGTTAATTACTGTTAAACAGAAAATTGTTCATGCACCAATTTTTCACAGTCAAGAATTTCTCCAATTTTATAAAAGTTTTGCTATTTACAGTTCGTGAATTCTCCGTTTCTCCCAGTGAAAAAAGCACTTTCACGGGAGCACATTTAACACGCGTTTACACCACACGGTATCCACAACTCAAGTCCAATGTTAATGTATGTCGAAAAACTAATTAATCGTCCGAAAAGTTGCTACGTGCCCGGCAAATAAAAAATAGCCCGAAACGTAAGGGGGAGGGCACGTGCCAGGTTCCCTCTTGTCTACGGTACTGTTGATATTTTTTATTTGGGGGCCCGCCTAACCACATCTGCCTGTTTCCATGCTTTGCACAGAATGAGTCGTGCACTTTCTGGGTCGTCTAACACGTACATCTTAGTACTTCTCAGCCTGGGCCAGGCCTGTCCCTAGAGATTGCCGTATTTCCGGAGTTCCGGCATTCCAAGAATCTCCTGTGTTCCAGCTGTTCGAGACAGCTGGTGTTGCGGGACGGACTTTTGACCAGGCGTTCAGAATGTTATGTTGGTCTCTCTTCCTGGATTATTGGAACATTTGCTTGGGAGGGATCCCTACCTATTATTTGCTTTATTATTTTTACAAAACATACAATACACATAGGACAATACAAGACGACACAACACATTGGCTTGAGAATGACATTTTTGCTTCTTATCAGCGACACCCTGTAACGAGACTAATAAGATTAATTACTGCTTTCGTTGGTTGGTAAATTCTTTCTGCTTTGTTGCTGTCCCATCACAGGGGTAACCATCCGGTCTTCTTCTGCTCTGTTGTTCTTCATGATGTCTTCTGTCCTGAAGGGGGAGAAGAGAAGCTGGTACAACTGCTTGCTGGTCAGTCCTGGATGCATGCACTGTTCTGCATGAATTTTTCCTTCTTATCTTCATCCTCTAGATGATTACACACAAGCAGTGCACATTCACTCACAGGTTTGGTGTGCACATCTTCGACTGGTAGTTGCGGTTTCTGCAACCTTCGGTCAGTTTGCCTGATTATAATTTGTTTCCACTATGTTTACTAACATTAATCCCGGTTCCCACCACCACTCACGTGCGCTTTCACACTTTGAGCGTCTCTTGCTGGAGTTCCATACAAGGCACCCTATACTCCTGGAGTTTCAGCAGCGGGACACTAATATGCTAGTATATTGTTAATCTTGTTTTTAATTTATACACTGTTTTTACATTTTAATTTTCTCATTTTTTAAGTTTGGATATACGTTTTTGCATTTACGGTATATACTTTACAGATTTTGTTCTGTTGTCATTAATGTTAATAATTCGCGGATAACGCGGTCGACGCGGGAGACCAGTCTCGCGCACTTAAACACTGCACTGTTTTGTCCGGTGGTCGTTCCTACACTTTCATACTTGTAGAGTCTTTCTTACTCTTGCCCCGTCCTAGGGAGGGTCCCTTGCAAAACATCTTCTTTTGTAGAATAATGAAACTTTCTCTGCCGCCTCTCGGAGGACCTCCACCAGCTCTGGAGTTTTCAGAACCTCCGTGAGGGGTCTTTTCCCCAGTAGGACACTTTGTTCGCTGACTAGATTTTCACTTTCTTGGCATCTAAGAACAACGTGGTCCGAGGACGTAACAACCCCGTAGGCGTGGCACATATTTTCTTCCACTAACTTTAGAACTTTGAGTTTTTGCCCGTAAGGGTCATGACCAGTAACGAAGTGGAGCAAACCCCCCTCGATTATCAGTTGCATTTTAGTCCTCTCACCCACGTCCGGAAAGATGCTCTAAACTTTTCTTGCTTTGGATGATTTTTTCCAGAATGATTGCCACACACTGGTCAGGATATCTTCTATATCGCTTCTACTTTCAGCTTGTTGATGGAGAATTTCTTCTACCTTGTCTTCTCGTCCTTTCCTGAGCCAGTACGCGGTCCCCATCCTTTTTACCTGTAGATGCATGGGTATCGCCGCGGTCGCAAACTGGAGTGCTTCCACACGGAGTTGTTCTGTAGGCTTATGTGAGTCTCAGTAGTATTTTTCGTTGAGATGTATTGATAATTTGCTGTTGACGTACATCATCCATTCGATGGCTCCAGGCGCTGGCGGCGTAACCAAATACAGACCGGATTATGACATCATGGTCCATCCTTACTATCCTCAGAGGTATTCCATAATCCTTGGTTGCTATGTTGACTATCTTATGTGATACCTTAACTGCTTTATTCTTTACTGTCGTAACATGGGTTCTAAAATTTAGCTTCTCATACAAAATAACCCCTAGGTATTTGAGCTCCCTTTTCTATTTTTATTGTCTTCCCATTGTTTTTATTATCGAACCCTGTTGAAGTTAGATTGCCTTTAAATAAAACATATTTAGTCTTCTCGGCTGAGATAGTTAGTTTATTGTTGTTGCATCATTATGTCATTCTATCTATGATTTGGTTTGCTTTATTCTGTAATTCATTTCTGTTGTTTCCTTTAATTACAACCGCCAGATCGTACGCGTAGCCCACTACCCTTTATACTTCATCAAGTTCATTCAACATTCCCAGACACGGCTGAAATATCATATCCCATGGCACTGTTGATATGTACTAACGATTGCCCTTTTTAAACTGATAATAGAAAAACAATTTTTTTTCAGGAAACCCTCCCAAAAATGGGTCTTTATTGAACAATCCTCGTATAAGCAAATATGTTTATTAAATTGGCACAATATTCTGTTAGATGTTAAGTTCTACGTAGATATATTAAATGTGAAAGCTGCCATTAAATGATAACATCTCAATGAAGAAAAGTACACAAAACAAGTGACGAACACAGTGACTATCTCGAAATTTCTTCTTTACACCAGAAATTTAAGTGATTAGTTTGACATGATAAACAGTGGTGGTGAAAGTGAACTTATTACTAAACCTCAGAACTTCTGGAAACATTCAAAAATCACCTAAAAATCCAATTTGTAGGACCTGTTCTCAGCGACAAAGATCCAAAAGATCAACACAGAAACAAAGTCTGTAACACTGTGTCGAAACCTAGACCGCAAAATCTCTATAGAATAGGTTTCTCCTAAAGAAGAACGGGTTGCTTAGCAACCATTGCCGGAGGGACCAATAAGAACGGGTTGTGCGAGCACGTGACATTAGTTATAGTGGAGAAGCCAAAGAAACAATCTGAGTGAATTATAGTGTATACTAAGGCAAAAGGACCAATATAGGACCATGTTTCACGCAAACGGTGCAAGATAGGACCTTGCTGACAACGCCAATCGATCGATCGGCGTCGAAAACTTATCCAGACAAATTTCGGGGTGATCCGACGGAAAATAGACGAGAAATAAGGGTCGAAGTGGTCCACGGATATCGGGAGATCATAGCCTGGTAGGAGGTTACTCCCTAACACAGGGAGACTGATACATCTTTCGCGCTAAATTGAACAATTAATTAATTGCTTCATACCGCCAACAATTAAAAAGCGTTTAACGACTTAATAGCTAATTAAGTGGTTCGTGCAAAAACAATTAGTTAATGGCTTTACAAACGATCGGAGAAATTTTAAGCCCTGAGTGTATATAGATTATAATGAGTGGTTTAAGAGGCCTGTATCTCCGGGACCGTTTGGCCCGGGTTCGTGAAACTATGGGGGAGCACAGAAACTTCCTATGAGGGGTGCTTGGCTCAGCTTTGAAGCAACTGGCTTGGCACTATTAACCCACAAACAGACAAGATTATAGTTACAATATTCACTGGAGAAAATACCATGATAGTGTAGGCTGAAACAAGGGAAGATGTCAATAAGATAATTAACAAGAACGGAATCAGGGACAAATTTGTTATTGAGGAGAAGAAAAAGAATCCCCTGCTTATAATATACAACGTTGAGTTGGAGCTGAAGGATGATGAAATTGTGCGAAAAATCGTCAATACGAACATTGACGACGAGAAGTTGGTGGAGACAGCAATGAAGTAGATGAAAGTCAAATTCAGGACTGGACCCAAGAGCAGAAGACCTTGCCACGTCGTGCTGGAAATAACTTCTGAAATAATAAAAACATTATTGGATAAACCGAGGATATATATAGGGTATGTGGGGCATTCAAATAAGGGCTATCTGGTGGTAACTCGATGCTACAAGTGCGGTGAACTTGGAAACATTACGATGTTTTGTGATGGGTACGAGGTCTGCTCGCACTGCGGAAGTAAATCATAAAAAGGAAACTTGTTCCAAGAAGGATAAACCAAGAACGTGTATCCCATGCACGATGAGAAAAAAGGAATGTAAAGAAACTGATTCTAAGGAGTGTGCAACATATAAGAGCCTGCTTGCACGTGCAATTAGTAAGACCGATTATGCATAAACAACTCAACAATTTAAGCAAATATGAGAATATCTGGTTGCGGGATATGATTTGGGTAACGAAAGACAGGAAAATAATTTTACTGATTAGCTTGAAGAACACGAAACAAAAAATATTGAAAATTCTTTAACAGTCACGGAACGAGAACTAATCATTAAGGAACAAAACCAAACCATTATTCATTTTATAAATCATGGGTTAAAAACCTTCCCTAAGAGCTTTGCAGCGCTGGTGCTGGACTCGCATGATAATTTTGACTTTGAAGAATTAGATGTATTGAAGATTAATAAAAGCAATGAAAGGGAAATAAGGATGTACTATACAATTAACAGATATGGTTGTCGGTTTCTCCATATTCAATCATCGAAGGAGGAATTTCTGCAAAATTTAGAAGGCGTATTAGAATACTTTCAATTAATTGGACTAAATAAAAAAATTGAAATCAACATGCCAGCGGTAGGAATGGAACTGTGGGGACACGAACTGGAAGAAGTATAGAAGAAATTTAACGAACATGATAAGAACAGCAACAATAAAATTACGTTTAGAATATATCTAAATGATAGGGATTTGTTTAAGAAAATTCTTAATGGTAGTGAAACAAATTTCAGTATCTTCTACACTCCAAGGAAAAATGAAAAACAAGTCTCGAAAAAATTAGAAAATAATGTGGGAACAGCACTAAACAAATTAGTTATAAATATAGCAGATTCGGAAACTGAAACCGATGAAGACAAAGAAGAATATACTTCAACAGTAGATACCAAACAGCTGAAATCATCTTCACAACTGAGAAGAGATCGAAGGCGACTAATGGGCTTCGACTAAAGAATCTAAATCAGGGAGGTGAATTAACTGATTATAATAGTAACGAAGCGAAGGTTGATGTAAGCACCGACCCAGTCAAAAAAAGACAAAATGGAATGAATGTTTTTTGAAACTGGTAATGGCAGAAAAATTAGAAATGACAGTTAATCCAAACATAATAGAAGAAACAAAACCATTGACGATAAAGACGGAAGAATACAAACCTCAAGAGGATGAGGGGGAACTACTGCCTGGGGGCGATCCTATGGAGGCGGGCCGAAATGGATCCAGGGAACGGAAGAAAAAATATAAAGAACCAAATTGGACATATAAAATAGAGGAAAGAAGATATGCACTAGCTATACTGGAGGATCCGCAGGTCCTGACCGTCGCTCTCAGGCACATTGTCCGACGAATTCATGTAAACGGTGACAGAATAACGTTTCCTACACCTGATGCGGTATCTCTCAACAGACATAACCTGCCGACGGAGCTTTGAGAACTATTGGACTGAGTGGATGAAATCTTGAAACAAGAGATGAAGTTTTTAACCTAAATGAGGTCTATAATAACTTCGTGAGGGCGCATGGCAAAGGTGCTGCTGGATCCGAGGGAATCCTGGCCGCACTGCTATGTACACACTAAATATCCAACTTACCATGCGGTCGGAGCGGTGCTCTGTGCTACAAATTCATGCACAAGGTTCCAAAATGGTACTGTGGAGATACGTAAATTGGCAGAAGAATTAAGGACAGACACAGCATGTGCTGAGCTGTCAACTAATTTTGGAAAATATGTATTAGTTAGCATGTATTGTAAATATAGATTTGAGATAACACAATTCATAAATAAATTAGAATTAATAACTAACACTTATCATAATCAAAATTTAAGTCTGTATGGACTCAAATGCTAAATCTTCGTTATGGTTCAGCAATGTAAGGAATGACCGTGATAGAAGATGTGGAGAAGAGTTGGAGAATCTTATCATGGCACACAATATTTTATTATTAAATAAAGGAGGACAGCCCCTAACCTACAGTAACAGAGCCGATGCAAGGACTAACATTCATTTGACACTGGCAACACAAAATTTATATAATAAAATAGATAATTGGCAAGTACTTGATGGACGTACAACGAGCGACCATAATTCTATAATTTTCGAAATTAAGTCAGCACATTATGCAGCACACGTACAGGGAAGAAGATGATTCCCTCAGATACAGCATTAACAAAATGAATTGGGATAAGTTTAAGAGCAACTTGCTTTTTCCACAAGTGATGGATGGTGAAGATGTGGATGAGCTGGCAATAAATTTAGTAGAAGCTGTAAAACGAGCAATCGAGGCCGCAATCGAGATCGAGGTGGGGAGACGAAACTTTAGATGACCTACCCCAACATTGTGGAGAATCCTTTTTTCGATTCGTTGTACCCCTCAGGTTCTCGAAACAAAGTTGTGTCAAGAAGGCAAAAAGATAGGGGTGTCTAGAAGGGTCCCCAAAATACATTAACGTGTACAAAATTTTTACCTATTTCTCTTGATTATTAATAAAGTATACATAACTTTCACTCTCTACCCTCTCTTTTTATCAACTTAAAAAATAATTAAACCTCTCTTTACAATGAGCTATAGGCAGTGCAAATCTGTCCTATTTTCTTGTGTTTTGTCCCGAAATGGTAGTCATAGTAAGACTGGTATGCAATTCTAGTAGTAGACTCCTTCTTCACAGCTATAATGTGTGCCGGGATGTCGGAGCAAGGGGTCTTTGTTAATCAATCAAAGTTAAAGAGCAAATTATAAATAAAAGTTATCATATTACAGTGATTACGATTGTTGACTTATATCAGTTAGCTGCTAAGGATGCGCTTGCATCTTTGCTCCCATATGTAGGTGATTATTCAATGAGTTCGCAAAAGTTAGTCTACGAGAAAGGAGCACCTCTTCAGATATCCTGGATGGGGCCTACGTACTCCAGAAACACTTCAAACACATCTTATATTGTTTCTTAACCTTTGGAAATTAAAAATAAAAGATAAATTTTAAAATGGTTCACAACCCTTCACGGTCTGGATGTCAAGGAGATTAGTTAACGTTTGCATTATTTATTTACGTTTACGGGTAGCTTTACTGTCTGACCACGGAATTTTGTCAGACAACTTTCATTGTATTTTAATATATCAGGGCATATTTCATATTCGTCGAGTAGCTTTCTGATTCGGGGGCACGAGGACTCCTGGTCTATAGGACAGGCATTCAATTACTATCTTTGTCTACAAAGATTATCAACATTTTAATCTCTTTGCGGACATCTTTGGTCTTTCTATTCTTTTGCAAAGAAAATAATCAGAAATCAGCTTTCAGTGAAACAAAAATAGAAACAAGAGTTTCTAATGTAAAACTATTGGCCAGGTATGTGCAAATAATAAATATTATTCAATATTTTTCTTAGTTCACCACAACAGGTTTTAAAGCCTCGAGGAATCATACAGCAGGCTATTAAAATTGTCTATTCAGGTGATTCTGTAAGAATAGTTATTCGGATAATGTTTTATTTGTATGAATAAAAAGGAGTTCTTACTGAACGTAAGATCAAATATACGTAGATTATTATTATTAAAATAACAATAGTTGATCAGCCGTTATTTTCTAGTATTCTGGACTGGAATTTGTTATTTTTTTGTAAGTAATTCTTAAAATTTCCTCAGCAACGAGAATCAAACTCGCAACCATGCGTACCAAGTGCAACAAGCGTGCTAACTACTCGGTTAAGAAGGGTCATATGTATACAAGACAGAGAGAGAAAGCGTTTATCTGTGTCCCTCCATTAACAAAATCCTGGCTACATGCTTGCTTATAGACTATAAAGCTCAGTAGTATACGTGTCGTCCGTTAGACCCAATGATCCTTCATTTCTATCTCGTGTCAGATTCTCCTACAATGCAGGTGACACCATATTTCATTTCATTTTGAAGCATATAGCCTCCGAAACATGCGAAAACCTATAGCAAGCGTACAAAGAGCATGCGCTACCTCGATCTTCTGTCTTCAGATGGTTTGAGAAGTTCAAAGAAGGCAGATTTTTAACCGTAAAGCAAGATGGGCCTGGCAATTCATCAAGTGCAATCACAGAAGTGAACATAAAAAATAGCTGCTATAATTGTCCGTTAAGATCGGCTGATAACAGTACGCCCTACATATTTAAAGTGCAATAACCTTCACAATTCTACATGATCATCATCATATGACTCGGATTTGCACCCGATGAGTTCCAAAGCTACTGAATCCAGAGCAAAAGACTGTTCGAGTTGAAACATGTCGTGAAGTAATGCGTCCTATTGCTGATGGCGTTTTGCAATCATGAATGAGTTATCACCTTGCGACTTCTCCTCTTTCCTACATTAAAAAAGAAACTACGCTGCTCATAGGGATAGGCACAAAAAGAGCTTTTAGGTTTAAAAACCGAAACTGCTTTCTAATTTTTCTTCAAAACACGGTTTTAGGTTTTCTATCAAACAGCTGTTTTTCCAAACCGCGATTTTCCATTTATTGTCAAATACCGATATTTACTCATAACTCGGTTTTCTTCAAAATCCCGTTTTTCACCAAAACCCGGTTTTCAGTTTTTTATCGAAACTCTGTGTTTCTTCAAAAGTCGGTTTTCGGTATTAGATAATACCGGACATACTTACACAAACCAGTGGTTCGCATACCAAAAAAGGGACCACGATTCAACAATACGCTCATTTTAAGTTCTATACAGTGAAACCGTCATATAATACACTAATTATTGTTAATTACATATCACAGTATTTAATTATATATAGAAATTATTATTATTATTTTCAGGTAATAACTGGCTCATTGTTATAAATATCCATTTATTTATTATTTATGTATTCAATTGTCAATTGTAACATT